>SNQJ01S0085056.1:21750-34416 GCA_010110895.2 Picea sitchensis
AGACCTAATAGAAGCTTCCGCTTCTAGAAGGATCTTCCTCTAGATGCTTCTCTTAATAGACATATTTAGTATAAATAAGAGTCGAGGGTATGAAAACCCTAGCTTGGAGATTATTGTAACAGAGCGCTGATCGACTGGAGGTTACCCCCTCGAAGAGGCCTGTGAACATTTCTTTCTGAATCAAAGTGATTTTCTATTGCTATTTTGTATATCATTTCTGTGTATTGTGAAGATTATGCTGGATATTTTACTATTATTCTGCCATTTCTAGCATTTTATTTATGTTCTGCATATTTTATATAACTGGTATCTTGCAACGGTAGAGATCCTTCTTCAGGTCTTTGGACCTTTCATCCTCCACTTTTCTCTGGAGTTCAATATCTGACACCATGTGTCTACCTTCACATCGATGACTCTCATTGTTTCTGGGACTTCGGCCTTTGGCGATTTCAAATCTCAACAACCACAAATATTCAAAGTGCAATCTCCTGGAGTGATGGATATTTTGAAACCTGTCCTCTCTTGATCCAACGACTATCCAATGGATTTCTAATGGAGTGAATCTTTGTCTGCCATGTGTCCCTTCATAGATTGACGATCTGCGTTCTTCCTTTGGGATCAACGACCCTTAATCATTTCGGCCTTCAACACTTCATAACTTTTCAAGACTTCTTTCCATAAAAACCCTAGAGTGCAATCCTATGAATTTCACGATCTGGTGACACCTTTCCAACCCATATCAACAAATTTCATGCACTTCAGTTGTTGGGGCTTCGATGATCTCAAACCCTTCTCCTTCGTGTTCTCCCGGAGTGACTTCACCCGGAGTTCACGATCTTTCGCCACATGTCCTTTCTAGATCTAACAGTCCAACTTCACTTCGGCTCTTCAGGCTTCGGTGTTCTGAGTTCTCAATTGAAACCTTACTACAACTTACTTGGAGCTCATGATCTATTGACAAGTGTCCCTGTGAAAATCGATGGCTCTCGGCTCTTCGACTTTTCGGGCTTTGGGTGTTTAAACCTTTTGTGTGCTTGTTCCTCCCGAAGCGTCTTCACCCAAAACACACGATCTATTGACGCGTGTCTCCCCTTTGATCTGACGGCCTCTATCCACATCGATTCTTCGGGGTTCGGGAGTTTCAACTCCTGTGCACTTGGTTCTCCCATATTACTTTCCCTCGAAAACTTAGATCTTCTGCCACCTATTGCCTTTGATGATGGATGGTCCCTACTTGCTTCAAGACTTTAGGAATTTGACAAGTCCGATCTCCTGAGTGTACACAATGTTAAGGCTTGTGCACTTTCATCCGGATCCAATGGTCGTTGACCCTCTGCACTTAGATCCAACGGATGGGGTTTGTTATCTTCTCCTGTGCTATCCTTGTTCGCTAGGCACTAATCCAACAGACCAGGCTTCTCCTTACAACCAGTCCGACAATTATTGTTTCTCCTCCTCCTGAGCTTTAGACTTCTCCCGACTTGGAAGATTTCGAGAGTGTTCAAATCTCTTGACCTTTGAACTTTCTCCTGCGAACCCGACTATCCTGGGTCTCTCTTAAACTTCTGAGAGCGTTATCTCTTTTGAGATTTAGGACTTATAATAAGTCCATCACCCATGCACTCCTTGCGTTATTCCTTCTGATCTTGATCTGCTCGAAGATTTCGACCTCCCACACACTCCTTGCTTTTTTGGGATTTCGTCAAACTTAGATTAGAAGGATTTCTTGAAAATAAATACTTCTCGCCCTCCTGGCATTCCCCTTGCTCGATACCCACTTTTCAGAGCTCTTCCTTATAGAGTGTTCAGTAAATCTGTCTCTCTATGCCTTCTCTGAACAAATTCTTCCTCTAAGGTATTAAGTAACCTTGAGGTTCCTCCTTGAGTTATTATCACTCTGGTGCGCCCTCCTAGCACGTTCTTTTCTGACTTCACAGATTTCATATGTGCATTCCTTGTGCTCGCTACATAAATTCAAATGTTCCATTGTGCACTCCTTGCATAGCCTAAAGAACACAAAATGATACTTCAAACTCAAACAAATATAAAGAAATTTATCTTCTAACTGCAGATGAAACCTATCATACATATACAACAATGTAACACACAAATAACATTCACAGAATACAGATAATTCATAAACAGGTCGTGTGAAGGAAAACTACTTTTCTTCATATTAAGACAAATGTCTGTTTACAAATGTGTACATAGACTGGACTGTGACAGAGTCTCAGTTCTTTCTCCTATTCTAACTCTATCCTGATTTCTGCTTCTTCTAAGACCTCTCTACCCCCAAGATATCTCTCTCTCAAGTATCCTAACTCTCCTCCTTGAAATATGATGCCAGATCTCCTTACAAAAGAGGGATCTACAAGCTCGTCCTCTCTCACCTAACCTCATCTATTACATTGAATTTTTCATAAATGGCCATCTAGTTTGAATTGAACCTAGAGCTAGCAGCCTGCCAACCATTAAAGGCAACCTTATCTTCTCTCTGTTTAGAGATATGGCTTGCTTTTCACTCAAGCTTACGAAATGAATCCGTATAGGGTTATATTTCAAATTTAAAAATGGGAGGATTAATGCCTTTCCCTCTCTGAAATGCACGCTAATGTGCTAGAATGATGGCGCGTTGCTGAGGTGGAGAAACGATCCTGTATCAACCACAAAGGGATCCTAGCTGTTGGATGAAATGTGAATACATGGTGATAGATAAGAAAGGTTTGGAAAGGAAGGACTTCATGGAATTTGTGCTAAGAAGACATAAACTCTCGTGAAGTCGTCAAGTGCAAAGTAAATCTAAGTTGTTGATCATGCGGTCATGTGGCATCCGATCTATCATTTCGACGATATAGTACTCGGGAGGAAAATGTGTTGGAACATTCAAAAGCGCTGAACACCGAAGTTATGTAGTGCCCTAAATATTAAGCCCCGGGTCATAGACTGAGGTCACATGTGGAGAAGGGCTAGAGGAAAAGAATGTTAAAATTAGAAAATCACTTAGGAAGGGGCCTGTGGGTACCATATGACATGCACCTAAGGGTATAAAAGGGCCTGTGTTAATTCAATTTGGGGCCAGCAAGGTCTCGAGGAGATAATACAACTCAGGGAATTAAATATCCTTGACCAGGTGGTCGCGTTACCTTGAGGAGTGAAGGGGGGTCTGCATCAAGTGGTATTAGAGACACATATTTAATTTGTGTAGGAAAATGAGACAACGAAGATGATATAATACCATCAAGTGGTATCAGAGATAAATGTTTGTCTATAGACAACAGGCAAAGGAAGGAGGAAACAGTCTGACAATATCAAATGGTATCAGAAGCTAACTTTTCCAGTAGATAGCAGGTGAAGTAGGAGACAAAGTGTGATTCTCTGTGAATGATGGTTGCATGTATGCAACAACAAATGGACAACAAATGATCATATGTTGTGCCACATGTTTCCTTTCATGATGGATGGTCCTTACTCGCTTTGGGACTTTAGGACTTTGACAAGTCCGATCTCCTGAGCGTACACAACATTAAGGCTCATGCACTTCCGTCTGAATCCAACGACTGTTGACCCTCTTCGCTCAGATCCAATGGATGGGGTCTGTTCTCTTCTCCTGCGCTATCCTTGTTTTCTAGGCACTGATCCAATGGACCAACATTCTACTTAAAACCAGTCCGACGGTTACTATTTCTCCTCCTCTTGAGCTTTAGAATTCTCTCGACTTGGAATATTTCAAGAGTGCTCAAAACTCTCGGCCTTTGAAATTTCTCCTGCGAACCCGACTATCTTGGGTCTCGCTTATGCTTCTAAGAGCGTTATCTCTTCTGAGCTTTAGGACTTGGAATAATTCTGTCACCCACACACACCTTGAGTTATTCCTTCTGAGCTAGATCTCCTCAAATATTTCGACCTCCCACACACTCCTTGAGTTTTTAGGATTTCATCAAACTCAGATTTTAAGGATTTCTTGAAAATAAATACTTCTCGCCCTCCTAGCATTCCCCTTGATCGATACACGCCTTGTAGAGCTCTTCCTTACAGAGTGCTCAATAAATCTATCTCTCTGTGCACATGCCACTTTTTCTCCTATGTGCAAGTCCTGACAGACTCGTGGACTAATTTCCAGGTGCTCCCAAAACACTAGTTGCAGGCGTAAGCCCCTTTGGCATTATCCCCTCCTTCATACGACCATGGGTCATGTCCTTGCACTAATGCATGTTTTGGGGTACAGGTAATAGTGGTTTCAAACCAACCCGCTTTTCACCCAACAATCCTTCTCGTGTTGCCACGTATCCATTTACGAATACTGTGGTTCCAATTGCGGCCCGCTTTGGAATAATTATCCTCTGTGAAAGTTCTGGCCCTGCAATCGTTGTCATTCATCGATCTCTGCTCCATTGGTGTGGCCTGTGATAAACGTCTGCTAGAGAATATCCTTCTCCATCTCCTACACACAATCTTAGATCACCGTGATCTATCACCATGTAACTCCCCTCTAGATCAACAACTGTCATTTATTTTGACTTTTGAGCTTCAGGAGTTTTGAATTTCAAACTTCTTTCACCTCTATATGGCAATCTCCCTGAATGGAAGATTTGCTGCCATCTAGCTCCTTGAATCTATGGCCAGTGTCTCCTCCATGAGTCCGGCCTTCGAGAATCTCAATTCTCAACCTCCACAAGATCCCTATGATAAGCTCCTTCTTCACATGTGACCTTGGACGCCGTCCTCACATGACCATGTGACTTCCTGTTAAAGCTAACACACCTTCAATCCATGAAATGTTGTGGGACCATCGATCTCCCGATCTTGATGGTACCTTTGGGTTAATGGTTCATATCTTTCCTCTCCAAATATATGGACCATATCTCTTTGCTATTATGGACTTCGGGTGTTTGAAATATCAAACCTCCCTTCCTTCATACTTCAGTCTTCTGGAGTTAATGATATGCTAGAACCTGTCCTGCTGAATCAATGACCCTTCTTCTACCTCAGATGTTTGACCTTTCAACTCAGATCTATGGTCCCGCAACCTCCTTCTCAATCAATGGTCGAGATCCTTCTTTGGGTCTTTGGACCTTTCATCCTCCACTTTTCTCCGGAGTTCTATATCTGACACCATGTGTCTACCTTCACATCGATGACTCTCATCGTTTCTGGGACTTCGGCCTTTGGAGATTTCAAATATCAACAACCACAAATATTCGAAGTACAATCTCCTAGAGTGTTGGATATTTTGACACCTGTCCTCTCTTGATCCAATGACTATCCAATGGATTTCTAACAAAGTGAATCTTTGTCCACCATGTGTCCCTTTGCAGATTGACGATCTGTGTTCTTCCTTTCGGATCAATGACCCTTAATCATTTCATCCTTCGGCACTTTAGAACTTTCCGATACTTCTTTCCATAAAAACCCCAGAGTGCAATCCTCTGAATTTCACGATCTGGTGACACCTTTCCAACCCATATCAATAACTTTCATCCACTTCAGTTGTTCGGGCTTCGATGATCTCAAACCCTTCTCCTTCGTGTTCTCCCGAAGTGACTTCACTCGGAGTTCACGATCTTTCGCCACATGTCCTTTCTATATCTAACAGTCCAGCTTCACTTCGGCTCTTCAGGCTTCGGTGTTCTGAGTTATCAACTGAACCCTTACTACAAATTACCTGGAGCTCATGATCTATTGACAAGTGTCCCTGTGCAAATCGATGGCTCTCGGCTCTTAGACTTTTCGGGCTTTGGGTGTTTCAACCTTTTGTGTGCTTGTTCCTCCCGGAGTGTCTTCACCTGAAACACATGATCTATTGATACATGTCTCCCCTTTGATCTGACGACCTCTATCTGCTTCAGTTCTTCGGGATTCGGGTGTTTCAACTCCTGTGCACTTGGTTCTCCCAGATTACTTTCCCTCGAAAACTCAGATCTTGTGCCACCTATTGCCTTTGATGATGGATGGTCCCTAATTGCTTCGGGACTTCAGGAATTTGACAAGTCCGATCTCCTGAATGTAGAAAATAATAAGGCTTGTGCACTTTCGTTCGGATCCTATGGCTGTTGACCCTCTGCACTCAGATCCAATGGATGGGGTTTTTTATCTTCTCTTGCACTATCCTTGTTCGATAGGCACTGATCCAACGGACCAGGCTTCTCCTTACAACCAGTCCGACAATTATTGTTTCTCCTCCTCCTGAGCTTTAGACTTCTCCCGACTTGGAAGATTTCGAGAGTGTTCAAATATCTCGACCTTTGAACTTTCTCCTGCGAACCCGACTATCCTGGGTCTCGCTTAAACTTCTGAGAGCGTTATCTCTTTTGAGATTTAGGACTTATAATAATTCCATCACCCATGCACTCCTTGCGTTATTCCTTCTGATCTTGATCTCCTCAAATATTTCGACCTCCCACACACTCCTTGCTTTTTTGGGATTTCGTCAAACTTAGATTAGAAGGATTTCTTGAAATAAAATACTTCTCGCCCTCCTGGCATTCCCCTTGCTCGATACACACTTTTCGGAGCTCTTCCTTATAGAGTGTTCAGTAAATCTGTCTCTCTGTGCCTTCTCTGAACAAATTCTTCCTCTAAGGTATTAAGTAACCTTGAGTTATTATCACTCTGGTGCGCCCTCCTAGGACGTTCTTTTCTAACTTCGCAGAGTTCAGATGTGCATTCCTTGCGCTCGCTACATAAATTCAAATGTTCCGTTGTGCACTCCTTGCACAGCCTAAAGAACACAAAATGATACTTCAAACTCAAACAAATATAAAGAAATTTATCTTCTGACTACAGATGAAGCCTATCATACATATACAACACATTAACACACAAATAACATTCACAGAATACAGATAATTCATAAACATGTCGTGTGAAGGAAAACTGTTTTTCTTCATATTAAGACGAATGTCTGTTTACAAATGTGTACATAGACTGGACTGCAACAAAGTCTCGGTTCTTTCTCCTATTCTAACTCTATCCTGATTTCTACTTTTTCTAAGACCTCTTTACCCCCGAGATCTCTCTCTCTCAAGTATCCTAACTCTCCTCCTTCAAATATGATGCCAGATCTGCTTACAAAAGAGGGCTCTACGAGCTCGTCCTCTCTCACCTAACCTCATGTATTACATTCAATTTTTCATAAATGGTCATCTAGTTTGAATTGAACCTAGAGCCAGCAACCTGCCAGGTATTAAAGGCAACCTTATCTTCTCTCTGTTTAGAGATATGGCTTGGTTTTCACTCAAGATTACGAAATGAATCCGTATAGGGTTATATTTCAAATTTAAAAATGGGAGGATTAATGCCTCTCCCTCTCTGAAATGCACGCTAATGTGCTGGAATGATGGCGCGTTGCTGAGGTGGAGCGATGCTCCTATATCAGCTGCAAAGGGATCCTAGTTGTTGGATGAAATTTGAATACATGGCGATAGATAAGAAAGGTTCAGAAAGGAAAGACTTCATTTAATTTGTACTAAGAAGACATAAACTCTCGTGAAGTCGTCAAGTGCAAAGTAAATCTAAGTTGTTGATCGTGTGGTCATGTGGCATCTGATCTATCATTTCTACGATATAGTACTCGGGAGGAAAATACGTTGGAGCATTCAAAAGCACTGAACACCGAAGTTACGTAGAGCCCTAAATATTAAGCCCCGGGTCATAGCCCGAGGTCACATGTGGAGAAGGGCTAGAGGAAAAGAATTTGAAAATTAGAAAAGCACTTAGGAAGGGGCCTGTGGGTACCATATGACATGCACCTAAGGGTATAAAAGGGCATTTGTTAATTCAATTTGGGGCCAACAAGGTCTCGAGGAGCTAATACAACTCAGGGAATTAAATATCCTTGACCAGGTGGCCGCGTAACCCTGAGGAGTGAAGGGGGGTCTGCATCAAGTCGTATTAGAGCCACATATTTAATTTATGTAGGAAAAGGAGACAACGAAGATGATATAATACCATCAAGTGGTATCAGAGATAAATGTTTGTCTATAGACAACAAGCAAAGGAAGGAGGAAACAATTTGACAATATCAAACGGTATCAGAAGCTAAGTTTTCCAGTAGATAGCAGGTGAAGTAAGAGACAAAGTGTGATTCTCTGTGAATGATGGTTTCATGTATGCAACAAGAAATAGACAACCAAGTGGGTAGTAGGATAAGTTGGAGAGGCTCCCGATTACAAACTAATCCACATACTTTCTAGGAGGGTGATATGAAAATGAAAATGGCTACTGAAATCCATAGGAGAGGTCGACAAGTCGAACACAAGAAGAAAAGAAAAGAAGATATGGACAAGGAGATCAAGGAGATAAGAGCCGAAATGGAGAGGCTGACATTGAATATGCAACAGGAGGCAAAGGTACACTAGAGGTACAAATGGATTCTGAAAAGGAAATAAAAATGGAATGTCCCAAAGTTATTTTCTAGAAGGTAACAAAAAGAGTTGAGAAGGTGGCTGAGGGATGTTGAAACCATCAGTGACACAGAGGAGAAATTGGTTTACATCGATGAACCATAGATTGGAAATAACCTCAGTGATGAGGAGGAGAAGATATCAGAGGATCTCATGAACTTTCAGGAGGGTAGTGGGGAAAATTTATATTTCCATGTGGGGAAAGAGATGAGATCAGTTGATCTCATTGACTGCCAGGAGGGAAGAAGTGAAACCCCAATTTTCCAGGCGGGAAAGGGAGAATAGATGAACTCAAATAGGATTTCATATCAACAAGGTTTGTTGAAGGAGGAGGATCAAAAGTGTGTTCTGATCATTGGGGGAATTGAGATACTCCTTCCACATAGCTGAGAAGAGGCTAGTGCACAGAGTTCAAATATAGCAGCAGAAGAGAGACAAACAATTGTGACTGTCATGGAGGATAAGGAGAATATACTGAAGTCTGCCACATAAGAAGAAGAGGAAGAGAATTCAACTTAGTGGCTCATAAATTTCAGCTAGGAAGTTGAACTGGAGATGACTGTAGAACTGGATTCTGAAGTAGAAGAGGAAGAAAAAAACATAGATTTCGTTGATCTGTGTGAAGAACTGAAGGCCTTGGAGAGAAGGATGATAATGCAGAGTCAACACATCCAACAGGTCAAGTTGGAAGCAGATTGAGGAGCATACCAGTCTAAGGAGTAGTTGGGGGAAGCTGGAGATATACCAGTAATAGAGCTGACAAAATTCAATCTATTAGAGGAGATAACTGAGCAACAACTCAAAAAGGAAGCTACAGAATCTAAATCTAGAGCGAGGTGGAAAATCAAGGCCACATAAGAAGGAAACAATAGGGGAGATCATGTTGATCTACCTGATCTACCCATTATCAAGGAGGAAGTGCAACAAACCAGTATGCATAAAAGGAGAAGATAACCAACAAATCGGCTGGAAGAAGTCATAGAGGAAATCAGAGAGTTGATGCTGAGATCAACAAAAGAAGCTGTCAACATAGAAGGTTGAGACAGAAGAGAAGCTACAGGAGCAACAGAGCAGCAGGAGCAACAAATCAAAGGAGCAAGTGGACAACTCCAATTTTAGGTTTGGAATCCTTGAGGATCTCAACATCATAGCATAGGGAACCATGAGAAGGAGCTCATGATTTTCCCAATAGTGGAGTATGATGTAGGAGCATCGTCAGTAAAGCACATGTGGAGAGAAATATCAACTCCCTAGCACTCCTTTTGAGTTAAATTTGAATTTTAAAAGATGACGTATCCCATAAATCTTCTAAATGAATGAGGAATCAAAGAAGCCTTAATGGTTGGAGGTTGAACAATCGCATAAGATCAGGAGAGATCAGATTTTCCTTTAGTTAAATTAATTTTGACGTAGATTTGGAACATTCACCCTTATCTGTCTGTCACAAACATTTATTGTAACATGACTTAAGTAGCTGTAAGATTTTACTTCGATAATATATATAGTCAGAGGGAACCCTAGGATCCCTCTTGTATAAATAGATGCATTGTACGCCCAAATGAGGCTGCGGAAAATTAGTAGGAGATTGTTGTGATTTAGCTGTTGCTGAATTTTAAGTTGTTGTTTATCATAGTTGTATCCATTTACATTTCAATGAACATAATAGAGGTATATTGATCCAATGTGTGGTGTTGTTGTTGCTTAAATATTCTTTGTTATTTTGTGTTTCATGAATGTATGAATTATACTATTGAATGTATGAATCTATGAGAGGTTAGATAAGTTTCAATTGTTTATGTTCATGAGCTTATGCAAGGAGTGCATTAACAAAGTCTGTTTCAACTCAGCTACTCAGAAGAGATAACATGAAGATTTTATTTGTAAGGAGTGCACAGTTTCCACAAGGTAGATGTTGACAGAGTCTTTTGAATCAGAAGCTCAGTAAGAGTAGCTTAAGAAATTGCTCGCACAAGTGTGTGTGAATATTTGGTGCAAGGTGTGCACATATCCAAAATTTGACTAAGTGTCGAAGAAAACCCTCTAAAGAGTTAAGGGTTCATAGGAAAGACAAGTTCCAAAATTTAGTGGGAGAAATCTTCAAAAGGGAGGATCCCTTTAAGGTTTTTGAAATTAACGATTGAGATGTCTTCAGGAGGAAGCGAGATCATTCCAGGTCGTTAGATCTGGGAAATTTGCATGGTGGTTAGCCATGATTTCCATCAGAAGTCCATGATTCATAGGATTTGGAGTGTAGAAAGGTGAAACTCACTGAAACTCAAAGCCGTTAAGGGATCCTAGCCATTGGATGAAAGGCAGATATGTGGCGATGGATAAGCAAGGTTCGGGAAGGAAGGACTTTGGGGAATTTGCGCGAAGTAGATAGAAACTCTCATGAAGTCGTGAAGTGCGAAGTAATTCTAATCCGTTCATCGTGTCGACATGTGGCATCTGATCTATCGTTTCGATGATAGAGTACTTTGGTAGGACAAGGCGTTGGAGCATTCAAAAGCATCGAATGTCGAAGTTACATAGTGTTATCACTGAAATTTCGTCCGCAAATGGTTACTGGAATCCAACATCTTCAAGCAGTTATGAGTTCACCCATGGACCAAAATTACCAGAAAAGCATTTCCAAAAGGTCCAAAACTATACAACTAGTTATAAAATTAAGGTGTGCTATGACTACACAGGGCGCACATGCATATGCGCCATCCAGAAACACAGGAATGAGCACATGCGCACAATGCGCGACCGTGGTCGCTAAAAGCTATGCACACCTGAGAACGACGCATTTATGAGATTGGTCGGCCTCCCACCCACTTTTGGTTCAACTTCCAAGTTGATTTGACATCCAAATCTCGGCTGGATCTGACTGGGTGGTTGGTCAAAGACCTAAAAATGCCCTAAATAACCCCTTTTCACACTATAAGATGGTTACACAATACCTCAAAGTGGTGCTATAAAACAAAGCCATGAGTGCACTACATTTTCAAGGAATTCATTTGCAAGGTTATGCTGCTGCTATTCTCTTGGGGAATCCTCTTTTCTCATCAAGAGCATACTAGCATCATTACATTTGGGAAATCCATCTCACCTCTTGAGTGGATTAGATTGGGATTCTTTCACCATTTCTTTCAAACTTGTAAGAAGAGCTTAGTTGTGGGTGTCCAAGAGCCCTCCCTTGGAGGAAGAAAGGACCCAAAGTCCTCTTTCTTCTTGGTGTTTTCTTTTCACTAATATAATTCTTGCCATTGGTGACATGAGTCTTATTGGTTTTTTGTTCTTATGTCCTTATGCTCAATAGTTTAGTTGTTCTTTCATTTCTTAGTTTAATTCTTAGCTTAGTCTTTTATGTTTCTTTTTCTAACTCTTTCCTTTACTACTGTCTTTCTTAGCTAACCCAACTAAGCTTGCAAGTACCTTTGTTTTTTCTCATTTAGGTGACAAAAGAGGCGCAACAGATTGGCGACTCCACTGGGGAAAGGTATTAATTTCCTACCCCATTTGGGTTTTTCTATCTCTTATTTTGGTTTATTTAACCTGCAGGTATCTTAATCGGCCCAAGCTGACCTGTAAAAAACCCAATTCAAAACTGAATTGAGAGAATTCCATTCGGAATTTTCTTCACGGCCATGTGACAGGTGTGCGCGGGTTTATTGGCCCATAGTCGCGCATCATGCGCATGTGTGCCAAAGTTACTATGTTTTTTAGCACCCCCCACACACCTTCACCCAAAATTCTATTTCGATTCACACATTAGCGTTCAATGCGCCTCTGTGTACTCTGAGGCCCACGCACCTGTGCAAAAAAATAAACATTGTAAGCTTGTTTGTGATTTGGGGAAGGCCCCTAGCCTTCTTAAAAATGATTTCATGCATGTTGTAATCTGCACCACACTAAGTTCCCTCTCCATATAAATGGATTAGTCAAAACACATAGGCACTTAGGGGGTTTAAAATCATTATTTCCTCTTTTGCTTTCATTTTGCCACATGGATGGCTTGCTTTGACTAAAAATATAAGTTGGAATCATTTGTAATCACATAAAACTTTCATTGGGACCAAAAGTTGGATAACAATTGTTTAGTATGCTCTTCTCTCATGCTTCAAAGCGACCTTGAGAATCATAAAAAGGTTGTAGGACAACAACCCCCTCAGGACTCCTCTTAGTTTATTTTTCAAACACATCTCAAGATTGTAACGGGCCCATACATGCCCACATGCTACAAAGATAGGATAGTGTTGAAATTTACTTTCTTAGATTA
>SNQJ01S0085057.1:7402-34414 GCA_010110895.2 Picea sitchensis
TTTAACAATCTTGAGGAGGATAACAGATGCTTGGTGTATCTCATCTTCGATGAGTCCCTCAACATATGTTTAATGAACCTGAAGAAGGAGGGGTTCGGTCCCATATGGGTCCTTCAATGCATAATTTTATGAGCCCAAAGAAGGAAAGCACAATGGTGTTTTCATTTTTAGAGAGTCTAAAAAGATCTTAAAGATTATTCCAAGGGTGTTCTTTTTCATAAATTTAGTCCCCCAAGCCCGAAAAATTGTAAAACAATACAAGGGAGAACTTTTCTAGTCATGATTGACCAGAATATTCATTTTTTGTAATTATTCCTTCTAGTCCAAAAAAGGGTTAAACTTATATTGAATAAATGCCCTTTCAAACCTTTTAACGGCTATGAAAGGAAACAAGCTCACTCGAAAATATTTTCATGTTTAGCAAGTCTAAAAAGAGTTTAAAAGAGACTCCAAAGAGTTCCTTTTTCATATAGTTTTTATGAGAACACAAAAGTGATAAAAATATGCTCAGTTGTAATCTAAAGAGTTCCTTTTTCATATAGTTTGTATGAGCCAAAAAAAGTGATAAAATATGCTTGATTGTCTGCTTCATTTTTTAATGAGTTTGACACAGAAAGTGAACTATTCTTAGGGTGCCTGCTTCATTTTTTAATCAACTTGAAACGTAGAATGAAACTATGATCGGGGTAGGTTTAATTTTTATAAATCTTGAAATAGAGAAAAACTATGCTTGGGGTAGGTTTCTTTTTTACACAAGTTTGAAACAGAGAAAAACTATGCTTGGGGTAGGTTTAATTTTCACACAATCTTGAAACAAAGAAACTATGCTTGGGGTGTCCGTTTCATTTTTACACGAGCTTGAAATAGAGAGTGAAACTGTTCTCAAAGTGATACACATTAACGAGTTTGATTCCCAACATGATGTCCATAGGTTTGTACTTTGCCCCCAACATAATCAACATAGGCTAGCGACTTAACTCCATCATGATGTCGAGAGGATGGAAACATGCCCCCCAAGCTTCATTTCATCTTCTGACTCTTCTTCTGAACCTAAAACGATTCCTGAATACTAATAGGAATAGTTTCACCGGATAGGGAGGAAGAAATAGGGTAAACTAACACAGGTGGACTAGGAAATGAAGGTTTAGGTACGATATCTAGTGGAAGACTCGAATTAATTGGAGGGGGGTATGTTTCATTTTTAACAAGCTTTCCTTAGAAAAATAACTATGCTCGTAGTCATCTGTTTCATTTTTTAACGAGGTTGACATAGGAAAAGAACTATGCTCATAGTCATCTGTTTAATTTTTTAATGATCTTGACATAGGAAAAGAACTATGCTTGTAATACTATATTTCATTTTTTAATGAGATTGAAACAGAAACGAGAACTTTACTTGAAACCATTTACGATGGCTTCCAATAGGTCTTCATCAGATGGAAGAACAACACTCTAGAAGGAATACATGTCAAGGGACTCAATAGGGGTAACAAGAGGAAGATCAGGCTCCAAATCCCCTATTGAGTGGTTCACCATGTCAACTATTGGATCTAAGTATAAATAAGGTGAGCATACAGAGAGAGGCTCCTTCTTATTCCAAGTTGAACAAAACATACATGATGCCACATAATTAACCTGTGGTAGGTGGGATACCATTTTCATATAAGGAAAATTCATGGGAGTCAGATGTTTGGTATTCAGATAAGGACCAACGAATGAAAGTTGGTCAATGGTCACAATGTTTCCATTAAGAGGGAAATTATTCACTCAAAACAGTGTGGACACAACAACTTTCATAGCGTAAAAATAATCCCTCCCAAGGAGAAAAATAAAGTCTAAGGGATTGTGGACTATAATAATATCAATACATATAGTTTTCCCTCCTAAGGTGATGGGAAGTTGAAGAAGGATCCTTAAAGTTTCGATAGGTCTTTTATTAAAATACCACAGATGATGGGCCACCGACACAAGCTGAGGGGATCCCATAGCTTGCCAAGAAGTTGAGGATAAACTGTTGACAACAACACCTTCGTCAACAATAGTGATATGTATTGTGATATTATCACAAACTTTCATGATAATTTGGAAAGGAAGGTAGGAAGGAAGGCGAGGCTCCATTAGACTATTCCAATCAAAGGAAATGACCTCAATATTTGGAGGGGGTGTCATTGAAATGGGTTAAATTCCCCCTTGTTCGAAGTAATATGAAGTGGAAAGAAAGACCTGGGTGGTATCCACTTCACTTTCCAAGGGAAGATTGGGATCGATCGAGGATTGTATTGGACTAACCACCTTATTAAATTCACTCTCCAAGGGGAGATCATGATCTAACGAGGATGGAATCGAATAGACCATTTCATTAACTAATGGTTGGTTGGGAGAAGGTTTATGCTAAGAAACTAGAGGTTGTTGTTGGGAAATAACAACACGTTCCAATAATTGTGAAGCTTCATCCATACGAGGGAAAAGGTAAGAGCGGTGCATTTCCCCACATAACCAGCAAGGAATATTTACTTGACCCATTTTTCCCCCAACCTAATGATTACTGGTTGATGGGTTATCACAAACATGACCTGCAACAACTAGAAACATGGGTTGTTGAGAACCCTAAGACCACACTTCTAAAACCTTGGGATACCAGGTCAATGTTTAAGAAGGTGGTTGCCCTTACAAAGCTCGCAAGTGAATTTTGTCTTGTGTTGTGTGTTGGTAGACTTTTCAATATCATCAACACTCCCATCATGACTATCGGTGGTTGGTTGATTTCCCCCTTTTAGATTTTTCTTCTTCTTGTTCTTCCTTTTCTTCTTCTTCTAAGCCTCCTAGTTACTAGTATTAAGAATTTCACCAGGTGAAGAAGAAGAAAGGGAAGAATACGCAATGGGAGAAGAAAGAAATGGGTCAACATGAGGTTGATGTTATTTGGGTGGAGGGCTTGCATTCGAAGCATGGGGATAATTTGGGATCACCGGAGTGGAAAACAACCATACCGATAACCCTATGGTGAATCTAGGAAGACTCAATGAAACAATATAGAGAGGACCAATATTTCCAAAAGAAGGAAAAACATAAGGTTCCATGTGAAAAGGGGTTCAGTATCAAGTACAATTTTAAAAACTTTTTCAACTTATACTTCAACCATATTATATATTCAATTTATATCTAATGAAATAGTAGAAGAGATACACCAATACACCATGCACAATATATGAGAAGTAATCATAATTTATTGTTCAAGGGAAGTAATGAATTCCAAGGGAAGCTACAACTTCCAAGTTCAAGGGAGGGTTAAACCTCCAAAGGAAGATACAACTTCCAAAATCAGGAGAGGGATAAACCCTCTATCCTTTCCCCTTCCTTCCACCCAAGAATATACAAAATACAATGAACGTTTACATCGGGATGTCACTAATATTACCATCAATAGAATACAACCATTACACAGAAATTGAGTTGAGATCACCAAGATGTGCCTTCCTTAGATCTTCCTCAAGTTTTTCCTTAGATCCACGACTTGCTTCACTGTGCCTCGTGGATATATGGGACTTGATTCACTGTGCCCCATGGATTTCGACGTCTTGCTCCACTGATACTCACAAATTCCTTCAAAAAATTTCCTCCTTGCTCTTCCAAAATTACCCCTCGTTGTACTTCACACATACTCCTAGCACAAGTGCAAACCCACTTATGACAGCTCTATCATGCTTACTTGGATCATTAAATGAAAGTATTCCATGTGTATTTGTACTTTTTTTAATACTTCCTTTTAACATTCAGGTTGACCTATCACTTTCTTATTTTGTAATTTTATTTTTTAATTATCTTTAGGTCTGACCTGTAAATTCACATTTTCATCTTCAAAAAATTATTTCTCCTCAACCATGAGGATTAACATGACGTGCCACCTATCACCGGAAACAGAATGACGTATACTATCCATCCATGGGTGTTGTATCTTCATGTGTGTTTTCCTTCATGTCCATATACCATGATCAACTATGGGTTCCACAACCAATGACTAGGGTTGACATCAATGACAACCAATCTTCCAACAATATCCCCCTTTGTCATTGATGGCAACACTTGTGATCTCCCTATCATAATGCTCCTGGTTTCTCTCCACCTTTGACATCAATGGAAAAGGGTGGGGCTGCTCCCCCTGAACATATGGCACTTAATAATACTTCATTTTTCTTTTCGGTCTTCTGGTCTTTTTCTTCCTTGGATATCTTTCGTGTGTCTTCAGTCTTTTTTCTCTTCTCCTCGCCTAGGATGTATATGTTATTTGGTCTTCTTGTAGGAGTTGCAACCAATATTCTTGAATCTTTTTCTTGGATTAGGCATCTTCGGGAGTCAAACTTGAGAGTATATCCTTGATCACATATTTTACTGACACTGAGGATACTATGCTTTAGATCTTCAACCAATAGGAAATTTTTTTCTTTTACATGTTCACTTCCAAGAACTACTACACCTTTTCTGAGTATTTTGGAAAATGAGTCATATCCAAATGCAACATTTCCACCCTTTCTATTCAAGCTGATGAAGTTGTTTTGATCCCCAGTCATGTGTGATGAGAACCCATTTTCTATGTACCATTCATCTTCTTCTTTACATTCTTCAACGATCAATTCTATTCGAAAATATTCATTGTTTGGAATCTCTTTCCTTCTCCATATGTGTTTGGCATAGGGACATCTGGAATAGGAGCATATTCTTTCATATATCTACAATATCGTGTATTGTGACCAAGATTATTACATTTGTAGCATAAAATATTTTAGTCCATCAATGGATCAAATGGATTGTAATTTTTGTTGTCATATCCATGAACATTTCCATATCTACTATTTACGCCATTCATGTTTCTTGCATATTTGTTCCTTTCATTGATTCTGCAATTAACTACCTTGTGTCCAAAATTTCCAGAAGTATAACAATGACCAAGAAAGAAATTTTGATACCTAGAGGTAAGTGATCTTCTTTGTGATGTAGTACATCTGGGTTCATGCCTTAATTTATCACGATCTATTCTTCTATAGTTTCCTTCATACTGATTGAATCTTCTTTGATTCTTGAAGGTAGGTGGTCTTCTTGTATATTCATCTCTTTTGTAATCATTCCTCCTTTCTGGAAAACTGATCCACTTCTCTTCAGTTCTCCTTACTATTTGTGTGGAGATTTCCTTTTCCTCAACATTATTGCTAGCATTTGCATATTCCTTATATGAAGTTTCACCCATGCATCCAAGGTATGTTTTGTGTTTTGGTACTTGAGAGTTCTTTAAGTTCTTACTCAATGAGACAAATTCTTGTTCAAGTTTCTCACAATCTTCTTCTCTCTTCATCATTTGAACATTCATTACTTCTTCTATTCTTCTTGCTTCTTCGAGTTGAATCTTTAAGGAGATGATTTCTTCTCTTACTTTCTCATAATCTTCTAATTGTTTCTTTAGGTTATTGGTTTCTTCTTTAAATCTTCTTTCTTGTTGAAATATTTCTGCTCCAAGATTCTCATTCATCCTTTCAATAAGTATATTAAATTCTCATCCACTCAAATTAACCTTTTCAAGTTCTTTTCTATGTCTTTCTAGAGCACACAATGATTCTGCTTCATGATTTTCTTCTTTTTCTATTTCAGAATTGTCTTCTACTTCATTGGGTTTTTCTTTCTCCTTAGTTTCATTTCTTTCAATCCTTGGATAAGGGAATTCATGTTTAATATGTTCTATGTTTTCACAATTAAAGCAAAAGAACTCACCTATGTTGGTTTCTTTGAAATATGAGTTGTCACTTGATTCAACTTCTTTTGTTCCTTGCCTTGCATAAATATCTTGTATCTTGTCCCAAATCTATTTGGATGATGCACATCATCCCACCTTGGCTTTTACTAAATCAACTAATACATCTAGGATAACACCCATTTCCATTTTCTTGTTCCTTCTTTCTTCCTTTTGAGTTGCATTCTTTGGTTTCTTTGAAGCTGTGTATCCTGAGACAACTGAGATCCAAACATCCACCCCTAAATATATCAAGTAATTTTGTGTTTTTTTAATCCAGTATGCATAATTGTTTCCATCAAATGGTGGAATGCCATTTGGAATGTGACCTTTCCCTTCCATAATTATTCAAGATCTTCCTTCCATTGGTTAAATTGTACTAAAGATAACTTGCTCTGATTCCAATTGATGATACTGAGAGGGGGGTGTAGTATCAAGTACAATTTTAAACACTTTTTCAACTTATGCTTCAACCAGATTATATATTCAATTTATATCCAATGAAATAGTAGAAGAGATACACCGATACACCATGCAAAATATATGAGAAGTAATCATAAGTTATTGTTCAAGGGAAGTAATGACTTCCAAGGGAAGCTACAAATTTCAATTTCAAGGGAGGGTTAAACCTCCAAAGGAAGATACAACTTCCAAGATCAAGAGAGGTTTAAACCCTTTATCCTTTCCCCTTCCTTCCACCCAAGAATACACAAAATATAATGAACCTTTACATCATCATATCATTGATATTACCATCAACATAATACAACCATTACACAAAAAATGAGTTGAGATCACCAAGATGTGCCTTCCTTAGAGCTTCCTCAAGTTTTTCCTTAGATCCATGAGTTGCTTCACTATGCCTCACAAATATCCACAAATTGCTTCACTATGCCCCTTTGATGTCTGCGTCTTGCTCCACTGATACTAGCAAATTCCTTCAAAAAGTCTCCTCCATTTCTTTCCTCCTCACTCTTCCAAAATTACTGCTCATTGTACTTCACACATACTTCTAGCACAAGTGCAGACAAACTTATGCCAGCTCCATGACACTTACTTAGATCATTAAATGAAAGTTTTCCATGTGTATTTATACTTGTTTTGACACTTCCTTTAACATTAGGGCTGACCTATCACTTTATTATTTTTTAATTCTGTTTTTTTAATTATCTTCAGGGACAACCTTTAAATTCACATGTTCATCTTCAAAAATCATTTCTCCTAAACCATGAGGATCCATGTGATGTGCCACCTATCACCGAAAATGACATGACATATATTATCCATCTATGGGTGTTGTATCTGTATGTGTGATTTCCTTCATTTCCATATACCATGATCAACTACGGGTTCCACAACCAATGAATATGGTTGACATTAATGAAAAGCAATCTTCCAACAGTTCCTAGGTTGGTAGTCCCAGGAAATGTTTCCATAGATAGAGACTTAACCCAAGGTTGCTAAATCAAAGTCACACACTACCAAAATCCCTATAAGATAAGATAAATAAAACAACTCCTTTATAACAGGGAAAAAAGGAGGTAAGGATCTTTCGGAGATGGGAGAAGAGGCTATCAACAAAGATATGAGAAACAGTTACCCCGACTACCATGTAAGAACCCTTCTTGGTGAAAGAAACACTCAATTCATGTGGTCACCATCCAAGGGTGTTGAAAGTGTGATACAATGTGTTCCCCAGGTACCATGGGAAACCCCCCACAACCACCTGTATAGATACCTAGGAAAGGTTACTAGGGTTACCAACTCATAGTTGGCCTCCGGGGGGGTACAGTCGACAATCAGGACCAAATGTATGGGAAGGATACAAAATTCCAAATCTCTTCCAGAGGACTGAAAACAAGTGGAATGATAATACTCCTGAGGACCTCAAACGGATTCTATATTCATGAAGCACCGAGACCAAATGAACCAGTAACACTCAAGGAAAAACCCCAATATACGCTCTTTCCACTACAATTGGTTAATCTTTGGAGGGCTAATATATGCTACTCTTCCACACGTGACCTCGTGCTTATCCCTTGTGTTAGAGGGCGTTCCTGGATATACCTATACAACAGTTGGATTTTTTCACTCTTTAGTGTTCTACAGTCTTGTTTTAGTGGCCTTGGAGAATTTACTTTCCACCCTACAACCAAGGCCCTAAAATCCTATACTTGTTGGTTTTCTATAAAAGAAAAAAGTATAATGATTTTGGATTATGCGCTTATTCATTTTTATGGTTGTTGTTACTCAAAAGGATAAATTAAAGTGAAAGTATATGGTTTTATCACTCTGACTCCAAAAAGACTTCAAAATAAAAAATGAATGGAATGCAATCCTTAGTTTCGATGAAGCCTATCTACAGAAAGGAACAAGAGGTTTCAAGCAAAGAAACAAGTGTAACATTCAATGCAAGAAACATGAAATACTCTTTGAATGAAAAAGGTTTTTTTTATATGAGTCAAAGAAACTGTAGGATACATGATTCCTGGATACATTTTTTTTAAATCCAATTTACTTTTCTTTAAAATGAAAGCTAAAAAGTTCTCCACCCACTAACTAGAATGCAAGAATTATTGTTTTTTTTTAAATGCAATGAAATGATTTTAATTGCAATGTTTTATGCTTCCTTACTTTCAATGAAAGATTTCAATGTTGAGGAAAAGGATTATGAAGCAACAAATCCAAAAAAAAAAATGCACTCAAGTAAGAATTGAAAGAATCCAAATGCCAGAATGCTTTTAACACAAGTTCAAAGATGAACACATAGATGGAGAGTAGAGAATTACACTTCTTGTGACCTTCAAAATTGAGTGGAAAGAATCAATGATTAATTCCAAGTTACAATAAGTCCAAAAGAGTTGAAGAGTATGCTCAACGGATCATAAGACCAAGAGACTCAAAACATGAATCTTAATGCAACACTTACAATCCCAAATCAATGAGGAAAAGTTCAAAATCAGTCAAGTGAAGAACTTAGAAAGTCTTGAAGTCCATATAACAAAAGTTTGAAAACCTTTATGATGAGAATCAAACTACGGGTAAGACAGAGTTAAACCAAAGGATCAGGTTAGCCCAAGGCAGTCATGCACATTTCACAATTTGACGGATTTGTAAACTCAAAAGAGGAAAGGAAAGGTGATAATCACTCAACTTAAATCAAGAAAATCCAAAATCAAGTTTATATGAATCTAATGCAAATATTTGAGTCAAGAATCTGAGAAAACGGGGAAAACAAAGTTCAAAGATAACCCAAGAAGGAGATCAACGCTCATGTAATAAGGTAGATAGGGCATTGAAAATAGGTTAGCACTCCTCAAAACATTGACAAGGGGCATTGATAAGGGGTTTCAATACTCTGTAGGCCACTATAAGGGAGTGTTGAAGGCTGAAAGTGGTTGAAAAAATAAAAAATTTATGCCCATATTCAAATGGAATCAATGTTTGAATTAGTGAACTTCCCATTTATGATGAGGGAAGGGAAGAAATCAAAAGGCATCTAATTAAACAAGATCAAATAACAATCAATATTCAAAAGGCTAGAAGAAACCAAGGAAATACTATTAAACATTTGATCCCCAGTGGAGTCGCCAATTTTCTGTTATGGTAAAGTCCCCCCCTACGAGCAGGTGAAACCCCCCTTTGGACCAAGACCCATTATTTGATCCAGAGACAGAAGAAAACAAATGGAAACTAACTTCCCTTGAGACCTATTAAGACAATTAAATGAGAATAAAGAGATGGGTGACTTACCTTGTTACGATGGTTGTCCTCGCTGCTCCATCCTTTGACCTTGTTGACCAAGCTCCTAGGCACAAAAAAGAAACCTGTAAAGAACAAAGAGAAACCACCTTCCTCTACACTAGATTGTCAAGTGAAAATAGATCTATCTATGATGAATCTCACAAAAATATACATGCATGAGCTAATGATACAAAACATGAAGGGAATAGGCCAAGTTATGTATTAATGAAAATCCATAGTGAAACACTTAGAATACAATGTTGACATTGCAATAGATCCTCTAAGCTCTCCTATCCAACCCTCTCTTGAATGTCTCAAGATTAGAATTATGATTATCTTATGGATTCTCCTCTCTTTTCACCTTGGAATGCACCCATTATATAAGAGTTGGAGGCTTAACCATCATGAAGTATTTTAGGAAATGGTTGAAGATTTTTCTCCATAATTTTAGATTGAGTTTACTTAAGATGGAGCCATGAGATATGACTCAAATCATTGAATTCATCTTCTCAGAACTCTAATCACAAAGTGTTGACAACGCTCCCTATACATGGGCAAAGGAGAGTTGACAAGATTTTAATGCCCCCTATACATGAGAAAGGGAGCATTGACCTTAAAAAATGGTCAAATATCAAGGTAAAAGGCATTGTTTCGACCTTCCCATGATATGTTTTTCTCCTCCACAATGACTAGGGATTATGAAAAATGTTCTCACATGGTAATAAAGTTGTGACACTTAATAAAGTCCATGCGGCACTTACTAAGACACTTGATAAAGTGCATGCGACACTTAGTAAGGTGCATATGAAACTTAAGTGAGACATTTATATGTGTAACATAGGGAATGGAGAGAAATATGGGGTTCCTCAGGAGAAGCTTTCAAAGGGGCTTCCTCTTCCATGGGGGGGGGGTGTTGTCTTCCAAATCTTGTTCAAGTGTAGCATCTAATGGGATTCCCTCTGAGTAGTTATGTGGAGACACATCCATTTGAAATCATTCATGTTGTTTACACTTTTTCCCTTTGAAACATCATTCATCATAAATATATCAAAGATGGAGGCATTAATATTCTGCCATCTCTTTTGAAGATAACTTGTGGATGCAGATTGAATGTGAGCTAGAGGGGATGGGAGTAGTTTCCACCATGGGATTAGGGTGAGTGTTGAATAAAGGTCTCTTGAGTTGTGCATTGATCACTATATCAACTTATTTAGCTATGTCACAATATTCCAACCATGTTTTTTGGCATTGGATCATGACATGTGCTTTAATTGCATCATTGAGACCACTAATGAAACATTCTTTAAAAAAAAAATCAGATTGACCCTCTATGTAGATATCCAATTGATCAAATGCAGTGATATATTCTATAACTGTATTTTTTTGGCATAATTTTGTCAGGCATACCAAATGGTGAGTGGCATGCTAAAAAATGAGCATAAAATATTTGCACAAACTAGGTTCATGTAGTGTATTCTCTATAAGCCTTCATATACCATTACTACCACTGCTAGAATTCAACATCAAAATATAAGACCCCCACATTTATTTTATGTAGGTCATCAATAATTCCATGGAGAGAGAAATAGTTTTCCATTTGGGTAACCCACCTTGAGGGATTTGATCCATCAAATTTGGTCATTTCCATCTTTGGAAAATGGTGTCATGAATTGTGATCTTACAATGTTCTTTGATGATTATTCTGAAACATGGGTGTGTATTGTACTTCGAGGGGTGTGAATGCCTCTTTATTTTGGTCAATGTATGGATCACTTACATGAAGACCCACACGTGATGCTACAACTGACAAGAGGTCATTTTTTTTCATCATTTCTTCTTGAACTTGTCAAATTGCATTTGCAAGGGTGGTCACTACTTCTTCTAGCAGTGTGCTATGAGAGGATTGGTCTCGATCTGGTGGGAGTTGTTATTGGTTTTCAGAGTGGGAAATATTGTGAGTTTGAACCATGGGACCACATAAGAAAAAATCCCCCTTGGGTGCAAAGAGGTATCAATTTCACTGTAGAGGTTATGATTTGTAGGGTTTAGGGTTTGACCCTCCTAATGACAGATAATTATTATTTAAAGAAGACGAATCCATCTATAGTATAAAAAAAATTATACTAAAATTTGGAGGTGTGATGGCTCAGGAAAGAGCTCTGGTACCCTTTGTGGTGTTCCTTAACCCTTGAACAATGAATTTCAACCTATTATATGGAGAATGTAATTTCAAATTAACCAAAAACAAGAGACAATACGATAGAAACTATAAAGAGACCCTCGGATATTAATAATGAAAATAAGAATACACTGCTCACTTGCCTCTTAAGGTGGGGAAATATTCCACTGAGTAGAGCTCCAAATACACGACATACGATGAGACATTCTATTGACTCATATCTCTTTAAATAACTTTTACATCTAGAAAAAACCCTATCTACTTGTGGTCCCACCAGAAATGGGTACCAACTACCTAGTGGGCCTTGTAAAGTGGACCCTCTTTATATTGAACAACTAACTATTCCTATCCATTGGCCTTATTCAAGGAGCATGGTTGCATGCAATAACTAGCTATAATATTGAATAGATAACTATTACTATTCATTGGCCTTATTCAAGGAGCATGACCACATACAATAACTAACTAACTACTATATCACCCAAAGTAAGTAGGTTAGGATTGAACCCTAGCATTGATGCCACTCTTGCTTGAGACATTGGTGGTTTGGTTGGAGTCTGGAGCTATTTTTGGGAGAGTCTTGTCCTCCATGTTTTTTATATTGTTCTTGTACATTAATTACCTAATCATGGCGGTTCACTCAATGGGGGAAAGGCTCGCTTCTATGAGGAGGATAGAATATGGTGTATTGCCTTTAATTTCGATATTATAAGTTATAAAATTCTTTTGGATATTCTCTATATTTATCCAAGATTCTCTAGAGATACTACATCCCCAAACTTCACATTCATATAAGATAATAGGAGTGACGAGAGTATCAAAGAGGAGTTTTTTCTTATACCACAACCAAAGGTTTTCTAATTTACCTTTATTTTCAAGTCCATAAGAATCTTTACATCCTCCATTTATCCTTTTATCAACACTATAGTTCCAATTGAGCTTGTGATTAATGTCGATTCCAACATATTTGTATGAAGGAACTTCCTCCAAGATACTATTCTCATAAACAAAAGTGTCATAGGTGAACTCTCGGATTTTATTACCATAACCTTCATTTTGTCAGTGTTCAGATTCATATCCATACAAGAGCATAATTCATTGAGGATTCTCAGAGTCTTACTGAGGTCATAGGGATTCCTTTCCAAAAGAAAAGTTGCATTAGCATAAAGAATAAGGATGATGACGATACTAGCGAGAGTCGGCCTAGTACAACTAGCATCTTCCAACCAATATTCTAACTTATCAATGTATATGCCAAAAAGGGTAGGGGACATGGGACAACCTTGATTGACTCCTATATTACAATTAATTTCTTCTGACTAGCCCTCAATGTTCCTAAACTTGGAAATAACACTCTCATATAGCCTTACTACAACAACTCTCAGCTCGGAAGGAACTTTTAGCTCTTCTAACCTATTCCAAAGGCTAATCCTGGGCACTATGTCAAAACATTTTCTAAAATCAATGAAACAACAGAGAAGATTGGTTTTATTATCGCGGCACTCCTCTGCAACGATCCTAAGCATAACGAGATGGTCCACAGTTGAAGGATAACCTCTAAAGTGGACGTGGTCTTTAGATTTTTCCCATGGATTTCAATCCATATGCCAATCTTCTTTTCTAGAATACTCCGATATAGCTTGGCTAAGATAGGGCTAATCATAATGGTCATACAATTAGAGGGATTACTTTTATCCCCATTTTTAATGATAGGAATAATGATCCTCTAAGCCCAAGGTTAAGGGAATCCATTCTTGACTGCTGAATTGAAGAACTTGTGTATGTGAGCCATGGGGATAGGCCCTCCAACTTTTAATATTTCATCTTAGTAGCCTTCGATGTCCTTAGCTTTCTCTATCGTGAGCTGTTTGAGCCCCAACTTTATGTCTTCTATAGAAAACACTTCATCCTCTATATAAATGTTTGGAATGTTGTCCACAACAATAAAGGATTCACAAAGATTTTTGAGGTACAAGTTCTAGTCCTTGAAGGGAATCATAATATTTTCTTTAGTTTTACGTGTCAAAATTTACCTCCAAAATCTCTTAGGATGTAGCTTTGATAGGTGTAAAAGCTTCTCTTTCTTTGTATTTATGTCATGTATTTTTTTCCTTTTAATTAGGGCTTTGTGTATTTGTATCTTATCATATTTTAAGGACTCATTAGAGACATCCTTAATGGTTTTTCTAGCAATATTACGCTCTTTGTCATACCAAAATTTATCCTTCCTATTATTCTTTTTATATAACACCTCAATAGAGAATTTGTTAATGGAAGTAGAGAGGGTTGCCGTTAGATTATGATAGAGGTCTTCAATATTGGTCTTCAAAATTGTTCTTATACAATAAGAAATTTAATTCACTATTTAAGTGCTTTAAGAAAAGATCAACTTTGTTTTTGTCAAAAAGTAAGTGCCTTTGGTTGTCATTGTTTTCTTCAATGGAGGTTTTGTGCATGACAAGGTTCATAAAGTCAAAATTTAATATTTGGTTGTATATGGGGATATTTGATATCACACAGTCCACAACACTAGTGCCCAAAACATGGATATAATTCATGCAACTAGAAGTTGTCCACTTCATTAAACAGTTGAAAATTATTAGATCTTGAGAATAGAAAACAGATCTTGAGAATAGCAAACCTTGATTAACTCGACACCAAATAAATTCTTGGTCACGCCTTCATAGTTTCTTTGTTCTTGTTAGTGAAAGAAATGTGCTTAGAAAAATAGCTTGATTAGTTGCAGTTCTAGCAGTAAAGTCACCTAGCAGGGTGACACTAGCTTCAATTCTTAGGTTGCAAATATCTTGTTCTAAGTTTTTCTAGGGACAATTCTTATCTAGATTGTTTATCATATAAAAAATATAATTGATAGGGGTGAAGTAACATATTGCTATATAAATATTCTTGGCATTAATATATGAAATTTCCATCCATATGTAATGATTGAGAGAGTCTTTCTTATGAAGTTTAATGTGAGGAGACATGTTCATTTTTATGTAGCTAGCTATGCCTCCAATCCCTTGCTCGAAATTTTTTTGTTCCATGTTGGCCACAATACAAATCCTTCAACATTAGGGACCTTAGATTCTTCATGCCCCCAAGTTTTAACCAGAAATATAATATCAATTTCACCTGGGATCCTACTTAATATAGGCCCTTTACTCCATGGAAAACCATGACAATTGAATGAGAGGATCCGAAACAACTTTTAGATTGACCATTTTCATTCTTTTCTAGTTTTTTTTTTTTAACCTTTTGAACTTCCTTCCTTAATTCTGATGTCTTCATCTTCTTTCTGTGCCATCTTCTCACTATTACGAGGATGTCTTCATCTTCTTTCTGCGCTATCTTCTCACTATTACGAGGATGTCTTCATCATCTTTCTACGCTACTTGTGCAAATACTATTCTAAACTATTCCAACCTTCTTCATTATTAAAATTTAATCTAATCTAATTACGCGTATACCTATTGACAATGGGCACAATTAATCACCTTTTAATCTAAAATTCTAATCTTATGGCTAACAATTGAAGATGCTGGCATATTCTTAGTCGTACTCTCTAATCAATGGATGAAATTTAATGCTCATAACTTCTTTGCATTTCTGAATACTTCCTTACCTTATTTACTTTTTCACATTTACTTAATATGATTAAGAAATTACTTCTCTAATCATTGATTGACAGGTTAACTGATTAAGAAAAATTAATATGTATAAAACTTTACATTGCCACGTTCCTTGAGATTAAACATTTGTAGCTGGACGCAGTGATAGCTACGGCAATGGTAACTGGACGCAGATGAAACTGGACGTCGTTTCAACTAACATAGCGACGTTTCAGTGACTGATACCTTTCGGCGTTATCCAGCCGCGAGTCGGCTGTGCTAGTATATTATTTTGTTTATTTATTCGAGACTGGATTGTGTACGTTCAACTATGAGATGCAAGAGTCAAAATGAACGATGAACTTTGCGAAATTTCTAATCTGTAATCCATGTGTTATTGTTCTTCTTTATATATATTCATGCTTTCTTGTGTTATTGTTCTAATGCATTACAATCAGATAACGGATGGCTGCAGATGGAGAAAATACGGGCAAAAGACGACAAGAAACAATCCACATTCTAGATCTTATTACAAATGCGCCATGGCGCCCAGTTGCCCAGTTAAAAAACAGGTTCGAACTTGCTCCTTTCATGGATGAAATCTGTTACTGATACTAATCATATCGACCATGAAATACATACAAATCCGCTTTCTAATTTACATATATTAATGATAAAATTCTGGTGGATTTTCTCCAGGTTCAAAGATGCGCCGAAGACCCGACTATCGTAGTAACAAGCTACGAAGGTGAACATACTCATTCTCTGAGTCCTCTGGCTATGTCTATCATGGACGCCGGCTTGTCCAACCAACTCATTTGTGAGGGACTGAATAGAGAAAATTTTTTAGAAGACACCCACTTCATACCCTTTTCAATAGCCAGAATATCAACATCCGGTCTGTTTCCAACAATCACTCTCGATCTCACACAGAACCAGCCTAATCCAGAACTACAGGTCAAGCAGCCTAATCCAGGATTACACTTGCAGCCTTCAGATTTAGCGGCAGGCAGTTTCCAAGACTTGAATCAATTGCCTAACAATCTGGGCCATGCATTCGATCACTCATCAATCATGGATTCTGTGGCTTCTATAAAGGAAGATCCCAAGCACCTGCAGCCTAGCTGTAGCCATACTTCAGCTCTATACTCAATTTAGGTTCTCTCCAATCCAGGGACTGCCAGGATATCTTCCTGCAACGCAATACACCAATGGTTAAACTCTGCAAGCATCTGTGTAGTCTCATGTACTCTGCAATGTTTTTTATTACAGCTTTCATACGATAGTGTTCTCTGTAACTTTGAAATTCTTTTGGTTACACTGTTAAAAGAATCAAGCCATCAGAAACCAGCAGCACATCAGAAATCACCAAAACAAAGATCAGATTCAAGCGATCTTCTGTTGTGCGTGCTATCAGCTGAAGTTATGAAGGAAGCTATGAGCAATGCACGTGAAAGTAATTTCTGAATCCAGAACGACATTGCATTTTCTTTTAGTTATCTCAAACTCGAAAAGTTCCGCAGGTGAACAATAAGTATATGCATTTCTTCATAATGTAATCGGGTCATAGGTTGACGTGCAAGGTGGTATACTTATTTTTAGAAACTTTGATGATGATGATGATAGTAGTAGATCATGGCATGAGATAGTGAGTAGTATTATTGATGATTTGAAATTATTAAATTAAAAGGTAATTTTTTAAAATTTATTTTAAAAAAAAAAAAAAAAAAAAAAAAAAAAAAAAATATTTGTTATCTTCAATCCTCTAAATATTAATCCTCTAAATATTAAGAACATGACAAAATCTTTTATGTCACAATATTTTAAGAAATAACCATCACCAATTAAAAATCATAGATTACATGCATCATATATACTTGCTACTTGTTATGCATAGATTGCATGCATCATAGATACTTGCTTGTGATCCTAAAAAGGTGTGTGGATTGTCCACAGGTTGTAGGCGTTGTCAATATTTTAGTGGCAATACATTGGAATGCTGTAAATTCTTTTGTTGCTATCTGTGGATGGTCATGACTAAACGATTTGGTTTGGTGTTTTGAGTATTGTAGTTTTTATTTTGACATCCTAAGGTTAACCAACCAATGGTACTTGGGATCAAGGTTAACAATGTAGTTGGGATCGGATATATCCATCCATATTTATGGATTTTATGTTAAAGTGTTTTTTTGTGATTGTGTTTGTTTATATTTAATATTTTGATATTTTGTCCTGCATGTTTGGTAAAATAAGATTGACAAAGCTTTGTAATTTAATAGGTTGTGTTTATGTTGTGTTGGAGTATATTCATTTGTATGTTTGTTTATTTCTTAATGTACTAATTTTGGATTTGTATATTATTAGAATTATGATAAAAGATTAATATATAGTTAAAATCTTTTAAAAAGTAAAATAATTAAATAATTATTTTTTAATTTTTTTTTTTTTTTTTTTTTTTTTTTTTTTTTTTTTTTTTTTTCAAAATTGTGTTGGAAAAATGGTAGCGCAAGAATGTTTCTATATTATCTTTTTGTATGATATTTGAGATGGGAAAATAATAGCGTTGAGTGATTGGACTTACATATGTTCATTTAGATATGTTATGATATTAGAGATGGGAAGGAAGATTATTATTTTATAGATTTTCCATTTGATATCATAACATTGAATTCTTTACAAGAGGTCATTGTGATTTAGTTTTAATCTATAAATGTACCCTTAGTTTTCACTTCTATGTCTTTTCGTTTTCTTCGCTAGATATGTTTCAACATATGAGACAAATTTTGTGCCTATCTAGAGATGATGTTAGAGCTCATAGTAATGTGATTAGATGCGTCATCATGATGATATGTATCCTTTATCATTATCGTCTAAAAGTGTGACCTTTGTATCTTATGTATTCTACTAGGCCATTGCTTATATATATATATAAAGGTGGTTTTTTTTGAAATCTGGGTGGTTTCTCTAGACCATTGTGGTTTGTCATAACCCTTCCTCTTAGTATCCATTTCAAGATAGTTCATAAGCCTCTTATGGTGAATGTTAGGCCCTAATGTTGGCTCATTACCCCTTGAATTGGGGCATATTATATTAGTAATGTTATTTTATTTGCTATGTATTTAGGCCATTATTTGTATTATACCTCCTAATCTCCTATATATACCAAGGACATTTTCATTTGCAGATCGTCTTGTGCTTGAATTTGTTTAAATTATGGGGTAAAATGGAGGTTTCGCCCTCGAAGGGGCTTATTATCTGAAATTATCCTCTTTTTCCAAGGCATTGAGTACTTATTCTGGAGTTTTCTATGCTATATTGATATTTGGTTCCTAACATATGGTATCGGAGCTCAAGGTCTTGGGGTTTCCATTTGCTACATCACAGGACACCTTGTAATTTTAGCTATAAATTTTTTCTACAGCGTTTCATAAGGAACCCTTTGGAAAATATTTAATGCCAGCCGGATCAAGGTATATGTTGGGTTTCGAAATTCAGTTCAAGGGCCTTATAATTTTGGAGTTATAGCTTGTACAAGATAGGGTTTGGAATCATCCTAAACTGATACATTGCAGAATTTTCGCTATAAAGCGTTTAGCATGGCGTTTGGACCATACCCTGTGGGCATTTTGAGAAATTAGTAAAAGGTATCATGAAGTAAAATTTTTTAACCAGGTCATCTGCCCATTTTGTAGATACACCTTGGCAGAACAGGTATCTAACTAGTCCCACAATGACTAGTCTCAAAGGGGTGTTCTAGGTAAAACAATCGCGCTTCTTCCTAGGTATCCAAATTGAGTGCAGGACTAGTTGTATTGGATCATGGGCAGTCTGTAATATTTAGTTAGAGTTTGAGATTTTTATATATCAATTATTTTTGAGAACCTGTATACAAGAGTGAGATCACTTGGGAAGGCCAGAATTGACAAGGTTGGGGGGTCATAGTAGAGATTCCTCTTGGCACATCAGAGATTTTTGATCAGACCTATGGCATTCTGGAGAGAAATGTCAGGAGAACTACATAGAAAGTTTCAGCACCCAGGAGACTGAAACTGGGAGATACCTATGAAGAAATATTGTCCTATGAGAACCACCTCAAATCAAAGGGTTCAAAAAGTGATACTTATGGCCATTATCTTTAAAAGGAACTTCTACATCATTTGAGCCTCAAAATCTTACTTGGACTTTTGATGAAGGTGAAATGCATTAGGACATAAATGATTTACAAAGGAATACAATAACAAAAGATGAACTTCTGAGATGATGGAGGTTTAAAAGGGGAGATCATGGAAGTTTTGAAAAAATTTGTAATAGAGAGACACTTGAAAGTGAAAATACATCCCATGGGGGTCATGATGTGGACACAAAGGAAGGTGAATCAAGAATGGAGAATCTCAGCTTTGGTTTGAAGACCAACCAAGTTCCTAAGATTGATGTGAGGGAGTTTGATGTGGGACAATCATGGATACTTGGATGGAACAGTTCTTTGATCTCATAATGTGCCACATACAAAAGGTATGAATTGCATTGCTATATTTAGAACCTAATCCAATTTTGTATGGTATGGAGTGGCTTTCTACGCCAAAATCCTCACTCATCGCGGACAGTTTTCATGGAGAAATGATAGCACACTATGAAAGGGATTACAAGGGCAATACCTTCTTTAGCCAGTGAGTAAATCTCAAACAAAGGGTTTAGTTATAGGCACATTGAGAACTTCCAAGATTGAATATAAAAGGTGGCAGTATTTCAGATGAGCACTTGGTTGATGTGTTCATAGGAACTTTAAAGGATAACATTCAGCATAGAGGTTAGCCTTTGGGAACCCAAATCATTGGAAGAATGCATTTGGGTGGCAAGAGAAATGTTGAAAGTAAAAATATGGCATGGCTACTAGAAGGACCAATCCTAGCATTTATAGAGAGAACAATGCTCAGCCTTCTTATAGAACACCTCAACCTGCAAGGTTGGCACCTCAACAGTGGAGGAAATAAAACCAAAAGGTTTATGCTTTAATTGTGGCAACCAAAGTCTGATGGGGAGACATAGAGGGTGGTGAGGATAGAGGTATTCTACATGGGTGAATGGGGAGGAAGAGAAGAACAGAACCATCTCAAGATAAGCATTAGAAACAATTTTAAGCTGAAGAGTTGACTCCCACAATATAATGTAATGCATTGGCGAGGAATTGTCACTCCTCAAACCCTCAAGAGATCGGAAGGGATACATAAAAAATAAAATGTAATAGTCCTAATTGATTATGGCAGTGCTCATAATTTCATTCTCTATAAGTGTAAAGGTCTCAATTGCTTTGTATGTCCAGAGTGCTAGAGTTTCAAGTAGTGATTAGGTTAGAGGACTATCAATTTACTAAGGAAAATGCAATAAAGATCAATCTTACATGGAGATATGTATTGAATAGTCAATGATTGCTATACCAGGGTAAAGATGCAGATGTTGTACTAGGAAGTCAATAGTTATAGTCATTAGGAACAATGGCTTTTAATTTTCAAGAACTTTTCATAGAAACATTTAGAAGGAAAGAAATTAGGAGTTAAGAGGTATCGAAACCAATTGGGTGATAAGCTCCTAGACTTGTAGAAAAATTATTGAAAAGGGGCATCAAGGCGTTATTGCACAACTATACTCACTAGATGTTCAAACATCAGAGCCATCCTATTCCTCAAGATCTCAAAGGATCATTGATAAGAGATTCCAAAGTATTTGAAGATATTCCCAAAGGTCTTCCACCCACTCCAGAAATCATGATCATGAAATTCACCTAATTCGAGATGTTCCTCTAACATTGAGCCATCTGGATACCCTTCACGCTTTAAAAGTGAAATTAGTGGTTGAAAGAAATGTTAGAGCATTAGACCTAGCCAAAGTTCTTACTAGCTAGTGGTAATGGTATTCAAGAAAGATAACTGCATTGAGTATGTGTTGATTATAGAGGCTCAACAAGTTCACTATTGAAGATAAGTTTCTTATTTCTATCATTGATGAATTATTGGATGAACTACATGGAACGATCCTATTTCTAAGGTGGATCTCTCTGGATTAGAGTATCATCAGGATCAAAGGAAATGAAGGAAGATATCCCAAAAGGCTCTGTATTACACACAGAACTCACTTGAGAGGAGGCCATTTATGAATTTTGAGGTCATTGCTGCCTTTTGCCCTTACAAATTCACCTTCCACATTCAAGGGTTGATGAATTCCATATTTCAAGCCCTTCCAACCAAAAATTTGTGTTAGTATTTTTGATACACTAATCTACCAGCAAGTCTTGGGAGGGATCATGTGTATGTTATTGAGGAATTACTACAACTACTAAGGAAACAACTATATGCCAAGCCATCCAGATGTTTCTTTGGAGTAAAGGAGGTAGAGTATTTAGGTCATATTGTATCCTTAGAAGGTGTCAAGGTAGACCCTAACAAGATTAAGGCCATGATAGAATTTGGTAGATTCAAAACTGTTGAAGAATCTTAGAGGGATTTTGGGTTTGTGAGTTACTACATCAAGTTTATTCGGAACTATGGAGAATAGCAACGCAACTATGACACTAACTAAGAAGGATGCATTTCATGGACTCTAGGGGCAACTAAAGCTTTTGAACAACAAGAGGTGATGTGTAAAGGCTCCTGTCTTGACCACTCCATGCTTCACAAAACCCTATATTGTGGAATGTGATGCACCTCCGATGGAATTGGTGTTGTCTAATGTAAGAAGGAAGGCCACTAGATTTTGAAAGTCAATATCAAGGGACTTACAAGAGCCACATTTATAGGAAATGATAGCAATGCACATTCATTGGAGAATGGCATCCCTTACCTAATAGGTAGGCACTAAAGGTCAAAACAGGATCATGATAGTCTTAAAATGCTTCTTGGAACAAAGTACATCTTTAGAGAAAAGGACAATAACAGAAATGGAATCTTGAGATGTTGGGTTATGAAGTTTTGAGAATCCCTCTATAAAGGGAAACAAAATGTTGTGGAAAATGCACTCTCAAAGAGGATGAGATGTTGAGGCCAGCACATACAGTTCTATCTAGATCATGGCCAGTTGGATAATAGGAAACCAGGGATGGATGGAAAGAAGTGAAAAGTGTGGACTCTCATTCAAGGATTTACAATGAGGATTCGATTCATCGGATACATTTTACATAAAATGATTCCTGCTGGGTACAAGAGCTTATATTTATGTAAGAATTCCCAACTCAAAAAAAAGGTACAATTGGAGTTACTTTTGCACCTCTCGATTTAAGAGGGAGGCACTGGGATTTTAGAAACCACCATAGAAATTGAAAGATTTTTGGGATGGACTTGAACTGATGTTCAAAAGTTTGTGGAAAAATGTTTGGTTTAGCAACAAAATAAAGGTGGAAACAATTAAGACCCCAAGTCTTTTCAAACCATTATCCATCCCAGGTTATCCTTTGGGAGGAGGTTCCATGAATTTAAATCAGGGGTTACCAAAGTCAGAAGGAAAGTGTGTAATCATGGTGATTGTTGATGGTCTGACCAAGTGTCACAGCACACTTTTTGAACTCTCATCCCTTAAAAGCTAGTCTACCACTTTACATTCATGGAGGCAGTTCAAAGCTACATGGCAGCCCAAAAAAATTATTGTAAGTGATAGAGATCCATCTTCTTTGGACGTTTTGGAGAGAATTATTTCTTGTTTGGGTACTCAATTTGGCTCATAGCTCATCCTATCTCCCTCAATCTGATGGACAAAACCAAGATAGTGAACAAATGTTTGGAAGGGATACCTTCCGTTGCTTTGTCTCTGATAAACCAACCCAATGGTTCAAATGGTTAACCTAGGCAGAATGGTGGTGCCGCCTTCTTTCATACTGCAACAAAAAGGCCACCATTTATGGCACTTTATGAATACCACCATCCTTCCATCACTTCTAACTATAAAAGAAAATATAAGGTTCAAAGCCCAGGTGGAAGATCCACCTTCGAGAATCAACAACAAGTTCTCAAATCTTAAAAGGGAGACACGACCATGTACAAATCACATGAAGCAACAAACATATCAACATCCTTAGTAGAAAGAAGTTTTGAAGTAGGGATTAAGGTGTTTTAAGACTGACCATACAAACCTTATGTCCCTCAAACAAGCCAAGAAGGATAATAGAATATCACCAAAGAAGTCTTTATGGCCCTTATAAAGGTGTTGCAAAAGGTGAATTACTATGACATACCTGGGGGTGGGTTACTGCATCTTCAGAGTACACCGATTTTCCATATTTCATGCTTAAGAAGGTTATAGTGACCAAGATCCTAGTTCAAACTATATTTCCAAAACTTGATGAGGAAAGGAAAAATCATATTGGATCCACAAATGCATCAACTGAATTCACCCGGTGAGGAATAGATCCATTTCCAAAGTATCTCATTAAATGGGAGAAACTACCAGCCCCGATTCCATGGGAGATGGAGTCTTTTGCTTCCCCAAAGCATCTAGAGTTACTCAAAGCGTTGCGGACAACACTTGTCTCAAGGGGAGGGCATGTTAGTAGAAGTCCTAATATTGGCTCATTACTACATAGGCTAGGGCATATTATATTAGTAATGTTAATTTTTTTATGTCAATGACTTTGGGCCATTGGTTGTAATTATGCACCTTCTAGTATCCTATATATACCAAAGGAGACATTTCATTTTGAATCATCTTGTACTTAGCACATTTAAGTGGGGTAAAAGGAGGATATACCAAGGAGACATTTTCATTTTGAATCATCTTGTACTTGAACATTTAAGTGGGGTAAAAGGAGGTTGCCCCCTTGAAGAGGCTTATTATATGAAATTATCTCTTTTTCAAGGCGTTGAGTACTTTTTCTGAGGTTTTTCAATGCTATATTGATATTTGGTTCCTAACATATGGATCATACTAACCATTTCATGGAGGTGATTTATGAACGAGTTGGGTGCCCGGGGGTTTTAGAGTGGATCTACTAGGACACTTGACTTAGGGAACCCCCAGGGTTTTTTTATCACTTTACCCTTATGTAAAAGTGTTGCTCATGCACCGTAAAGGTAATCATACCTAGAGAGCACACTTATTTTATTCCCAAGCATGGATATCCCTATGTATTTGTCACACTTTGGCATAGTTGATCATCTCCCTAGAATTGTGGGGGTTCTTGACATGTATCCATCACTTGAGGTCACTCTACATATTTTCATGTAAGGACACAAATCCCGAGGAATCTTCATAACTCCCAAGGCAACTTCACAACTCCCGAGGCACTGGTCGTAATGTCCTAGGGACTTTAGATCCCTTCTTCATGCGCTTGGAATTTCTATGCCATGCCATGTCACAAATATTAGGGAACTCAACCATCTCACACATTTGGAGGCACACGTCACACCGTTTGATGAGACACCCACCTTGGCGGATACATTACTTAGTTGTTGGAGCATATATTTGGCATGTGTGTACCTTCTTGGGCCTCCCTTGAGTTGAGGATGTCATTGACATGATTTGAGGAGGAGGCTACGCATTGGATACCTCACATATGATCATTGGAGCTGATTTTGGGTGAGTCGCCCCCTCTTTGAGCCTCCCACATGCTGTGGAAAATCCTCATTTTAAGCATAGTCATTGAGACATTTGGTGGCTCCACATTCATTGGAGAGGCATCTTAAGGAGGTTACCTTGCATCATGGAGGGATGTTGGGCTCCCTTGACCTCCCCTTGGTTATTTTTATGGGATGTATCCCTCTCTTGGGGGAATATTGTACATGTGGCACATATTTTCTTGTTTTTTTATGTATTATTTGACCTTTCCTCCATAGTTAGTTGGAATACAAGTCTAATGTGATATCTCCTAGGATGTATCTATGGAGATGAACATATTATTGTAATACGAGGGTTATTGAATCCTCCTCTATAAAAAAGGCTACCCCTCACACTTCTATTCATTGTTGATTTGGCTATTGAGAATACAATTTTGTTGAAGATCTACCTATTGAGGTGATTTAGTGCCAATTCTTGAATCTCTTCTCTCTTGGTTTCTATTTGGTGCATAAATATTTATTGTGAATTTTTAAGTCTTCTACAAAGATAATAATATCAATCCATTGAAGGGTAAAGTGTACCACTTGGAAGGAAGACATTTTGGGGTAATTTCTCTCATTCTTTCTTTATTAGTTTGGTAAGTATTTAATTCATTTATTTTTCTATCCATTAGAATCCCTAGCAAGGGAATTGACTACATTCATCAAGCTATAGTTGATTTTGTTAGTGAAGGTACTCCATTTAAGGAGCCATCTTGTAGGGTCTTGATCTTCATGTTCATCTTGATTAGATAGGTGACTACTCAATCATTTGTCCTAGTCTCATCATCCTAATCCGTAGATAAAATAGACCTATTTGGAAGATTTTTTTCTTCCTGACCTCATAAAACTTGGTTGGATACGACACTTGTCTTCTTCTATCAACCTCTAAAATTCTAAAAACCCAAAATACTCTTTTCTTTTCATTTATAAAAACATCTAAGGAAAATATTGAAAAATCTTAGTTTTGATTTATTTTCTAGTCTAGAATTAAATTCATTGCATATTTCATTTTCTAGAATAACTTAGATTAGGGTTTGATCTTAAATTTTATATCTTAAAACCCCAAGTGGAAAATCGGATCCTACGATTATGTATCTAAATTATACTTCTCTTTCTTTGGGTTGTTTTTGTTATTTATGTAAATTTGGAAATTGCATAGATAATGATAAAAATCAGATTTGCATACACCCTAAGTCTAGGTTTAATGCATCTAAAGAACATCTATCATAGATGGTGCTAATTTCATAAGCTAGAAAGTTATGTCAATTTTCATCTTTTTTCTAGTTGTGAAATCATGCTTAAGTTGGTTTTCATTGCATATTTCGGACTTAAGGATATATTTGGTAAATTCTAAGTAAATCTTTCTAAAACCCAAAGGTAAATTTACCCTTTGATTCAAGCTATTCCTATCTCATATTGATTTATTTATAGTGGTCTTTTTTCAAGCAAATTAGGTGGTTTTTTCATTGGATATCATAAAACCGTTACCAATAATCCAATAAATATTTCTCTAAAGTTGATGATCTATATTCTTGGGTTGGTATTTGTCTAAGTCTTAAATTTGGAATTTTGCATAAATCTTCAGGATGCACCACGTGCTCCAAGGGTGCCACTCGCCAACTTGACTGATTGGTAGACATCTATAACCCCTGGAGTCAACACTCCGCCAGGTGAACTTGTGGGAGACTAAGGGATCTAAGGAATAATGCCCCCGCCTTATTGCGCGCCCCTTAGAATCATCGTGTGTTGTCCACACCTCTCCCTCAACCTCTCTGGAAATCGTGTGTGGCCCCTTTACTCCATCTGTGAGTCTGGTCGGCAAGCTATCGTCAGCCTGCATCATCAACAATCGTGTCAGAACATGTCAACATCATATCATCAAATCAATGAAATATCACAGTAAATAAATCAACCTAATAACACACTCCCTGACTCAATCCGAAGTCCAAGGGGGTTCCACCGATGCCTCTGCATCCTCAAGGTCCAAAAACCCTGCACACTCAATAAAAATGAGTCAAAATAACCTGTCTGCATCAAGCAGTAAAACATCATGTCATCTATCATAATGCATCATAATCAAGGATAAATGTTTTAACATCATAAAAGTCCAGATCACTTGCG
>SNQJ01S0085058.1:0-34413 GCA_010110895.2 Picea sitchensis
ATTAATCCTCAATGGGGATTAATCCAATAACAAAAATAATAATAATGACATGATTAATCCTCAATGGGGATTTAATCCAATAATAAAAATAATAATAAGAATGCTCTTCGCAGTTACATTATTTCAACAATAAAGTCTCTGGCTGGTAGCCCAATTGAGAACTACAGGACGGAGAAAGAATTCCGCTGCATCAAAGGAGAGAATATGAGAATTCCGCTGGTACAAAGGAGAAAATATTATAATGTGAGAAATGTTGCTGAGGAAATTTTGCAGTGTGAAAACAGAGGGAAATTAATAAAAATTAAAGAAATGCATGCATCAGATCCCGCTCAAAGTGTTAAAGACTATGTATCATATCCAACCTGTGGAGAACTGCCTCTAGCTCCAAAGAGGTTGTTATTGTGATACGACTACCCATCAAGAGCTGATAGTCAATAACATGATCAAGAGAGCCCACAACCTTGCCAAAAGCTGGACTATAAAACTATAAAACAAATAGTCTTACTGTGTATGCAACACTTCGGAAAAAATTACCATTGAAGTCAAGATAGAGAAAAGAAAACCCTTGGAGCTATATATATATAGCTCCAAGGGTTAGCTCAAATGGTTGAGCCATCTGCCCAAGGCATGTTACCAACGGGGAAGCCATAGGTCACTGATTCAAATCCGATTTGAGTCCCTGACCACCTGACCCAAATTAACGACCATCCGATTTGAGTCCCTGACCACCTGACCCAAATTAACGACCATAGCAACTTTCATTGAATAACGACTCCCTTGTGGGGGTGCACATACCCACTTTCTTGGCTAATGTCAACATGATGTAAGAGGCTTCAAACCTTGGTGGGTGCTGTAATTGTGCTGTACTTTCAATGACCCAACTCACCTCTTTGTGAAAAATATTATTTGTTATTTTTTTTTACAAAAACTGGTAAGTTTTTCTATTAAAAAGGTGTAATAAGACCATTGAGATACAAAGCATGAGATTTAGAGTTACAAAGCTATCCAAAAATAATACTGTACTGAGCCTGATTCCCAACAAAAATCTAGCTTTTTCTTCAGTTTGTTCCAAATTCTAAAACTATTGCAGCTATGAACTGTGTATAGTCGGTAGTAGATACCGGAAATACATATACAGAGGCAAAACATAATTAATTAAAAAGATTTTGAGTCGTCTACCAGATCCATTTTGGAGGCCAGGGCCCTATTTGCTTTGTTCTTCATCCAGAGGGTCGTTAGGATCGGGAATTGGAGCTACTGATGCTTCGGAGGCAATTCAGGCGCTGTTTGTTGATGACTGTTGGACTCCAGTTCCCTCTCTCTACTCCGACCTCCTCTGAAGGTCCTCATTCTAGCTCCTTAGTGCGTTGACTTCGTCGTGGAGCTGCCCAATTAAGGTTCGATGTTGAATCAAAGTTTCCAGTGCATAAGATACAGTTGAATTTAGTGCGCAAAGTCTGATAAACATTCTTTGGAGGTTCTCTGAGTCGCTGATCTCCATTTCACTGTCCATACGTTGCCCAAGGGCTTGTGAGTCCATGACTTTGCTCAACGGGGCAATCTTCTCACTCACACAGATTGCTTGAGTCGAATTGAGGGAAGAACTGGGGTCGGGAGGTCTAGACCCACGGAATAACACGGTGTTGCAGCAGGAGGAAGTGCTAGACACTAAGAAAATCACGAACTTGCTCGGAGGTGGAGATCCAGTCCAGACTGACGATGACAGTAGGTTGAATACATTTTGAATAGTTGCACTTATTGCTCTAGCCTTTGAATAATAGAAAGGAATCCCTCGCCTTGAATCACTCCACAGGCTGCGCATGAGGTTGGTTTTCAGAGGCGTCATGTCTTCTCCAGTCGATGACCATCTCCCTAGAGCGCCTTTTGTAGTTCAGGTGCTCCTTGGATGCCTCGGTTCATCTCCTACCGTCTAGACAGATCGTGAATCAAGACATCTGGGAGGACATATACAGATTACATATTCAAGTCACCTGGACCTCACCCCCGATGACCCTGGGCTCAGAGATGTCATTCTACTTAGCACTTTTTGGAGCTACAGGATTATTTCATTGTTTGCCCCCCATACACGTACAAACATTGGATGCACTCACTCAGGATCCCTCATGGACAACTTCGGGTTTGTTCTCACCAACTCCGAGTGGAGACTGATCACCATCTCCCACGTACTGATAGGGTCTGCTAGATATGCCACCTTCAGGAGCCAGAGACAGAGAGACACCTCATTTTTCGGTGCCCTATGTACTATGAGATCAGAGGACGTTACTATTGCCTATACAGGGACTCAGAGGGCTCCCTCTCTACTTTCTTCCGATATCAGGATCAGAGGTGCCTAGCTCTTTTTATTAGGGAGATTCTCAGTCACAGGTCCTAGCTCTTGCACGCCGCCCCACCCCACCCCACCCGGGGCAGACTAGGAGGATCACCTCATATTTCGAGGCCCTTTCGTAAGATTTGAGCAATAAACGACAGTCCGAGTTCTAGAGTACTTCAGACCGTAGAGTGGTGAGACCTCGGGTCTCCCCACAGCATCCCCCCTTGGGAGATCGACCAATATGTTTGAGATCGGTTCGGAGGTGTAGGACCGTCCATCCGTGTAATATCCCTTACTGGGGACTGCTGTTAATTTGCCAATTTTTGCCGAAGTGTTTTGTCAAATACTTGGCATGAAATCAACCTTTCAATCCCTTTCTATTGTAGCTATTCTATACCTTGGTTCTGGTTGATGTAATTTGTCAAACATTTCAATGACAAGCTGATTATACCCCTGTTAAGTGTCACTTATAACTGCCGTTATGTTTTTGGCACATTGCTGGTGTATTTCTGGGTTCAAGAACTAACAAAATACTTGTGCCAACTCACTGTGATAACCCCTGGTCTATCTGCTGCTAGGTTTATATCAGACTGTTGGTTTAGGAGTAAACACAAACAATTTGCATGCATTACACAGGAAATATAGAGACAGTCATTGGCATATTTATTATAAATTGAAACCCCAAATCACAGCATTACATAATTCCCCAATGGCTGTAACAATACTGCAAAATACCCTTACACACATGGATCCTAAAGGCTGCAAAGGCAGCTGCAAGATACCACTAATTACACATAATTATTAGCTGCAACACATCACTACATGCATAAACTTTATTTGGCTGCTAACGCAACATACAATACACAACAAAACACACACAGAACCTGGGTAATTGCCAATGTCCCTTCCAAGGTTACTCAGGACTGTCCAGAAGTGCTTCGGAAGGTTATTTGCTGTCTGTTGCTCCAGAATTATCCTCAAAACCCCTGCTGCCTGCTCAGATCTGCTAATAGGACCCTCAGTCTTCCCTTCAATCCTCCACAGCTCGGCTCCAAAGCCCTTGGTTCACCTTCATTTCCCTACGCTGCCTGCAAGAGACCTCTGCAGCCTCACTTACTTCGTGCGACCTGCAAAAATGAAGACTGATATGTCCTCCCAGCACCCCGTAACCACTTCTAGTCTCACGGCTCTGCAAGAGGAGGCATCGGACCCTCCAATAAACCCTCCAGATATCCATGGCCCCTCCAATCTGCCTTTATGCTGCTGCTATAAGATAGATCGGCCCCCAAGTTTCCACAATTATGTAGCAAGGAGGTAGATCCCTCAAGTTTCCACGAGTATGTAGCAAGGAGGTAGATCGGCCCTAGGGAATCCACAAGTCCTCAAGACAAATCGCTGTGCTAGTAACCTGCAGCCGAATCTCCAAAAAAAGCTCCAATGAAGATCTTGTGTAGATCTTCCCTTTGTCAAGCTAGGGTGAGCACTAGCCCACCGAAACTCAACAGAACTGAGGGTTTACCAACCCTCCAAAGGACCGAGGCAACTACCTCCAAAAAACAGAAGAGAGAACTCTAAAATAATCCTTGTGTGTTTTCTCAAATGAGCCTCCATCTTCTTATATAGTTTCCCTTTTGCTTGATTTCCCTCTTTTTGGTGGCTTACCCCTCAAGTTAGGGTCTTTTTACCCTTTCCCTCACCCAATGGTGGTTTATCCCTTTAAGTTGGGGTCTTTTACCCCTTTCTTTTGCCCAATGGACACATTTAACCCATCCGTTGCCCTTCTTGTGCCCATTAAAACCCCACGGCTCCCCTTTAGTTGGGGACTATGACCTACGAGGAGCCCCCCTAGGCCATTATGTCCACCCTCAGATGTGGTCAAATGCGAGGGGACATGACAATCTGACCACACATTCTCATAATGACAGAGGTCTTAGCTCTAGACGGATTCAGAATAGGGCACCTCACACTCGTCAGATTGCCTCTTAGCCCCAGTGGAGCAGTCAAAGATCTATTCAGAGCTTCTTTTCTTTGGATTCAGATGTTAGGAGAATGGAGCTTCCTCGCTCCTACACCCCCCCAGGGTCATACATTCAGATCCCCCCCTTTCGGTACTCAAAGATTTCGATAGTGAGCTAGTGTGACCCCTGTCGCCCCCCTCACCATCGGTCATCATATCCAGGAGACATTGACCTCATTGGCTTCATCCTCAATTACTTCTCTCTCAGATAGTATTGAGCTGTCCAACTCCTACCATGGACACTCTCACTTTGTATCACTGCACTTATGATATTGTTATATACACTTTAGTTTTGGCTTTAGCTAGACCTAGGGCTTAGCCTAGTCGGATATTCACCTAGACTATACTTTCAATTTTTCTCTTTTCTTATATGGGAGCTGGTTTTGCACTCCCACATTGTACTCACACTGATGTATCCTCTAGTCCCATTGACCTACTTTTGTGGGCATTCGATGAACATTAATAAAATTATCTTATCTTATCTATTAACATGGATGAATTAAAATAAGTCTTCTCAAGCTTAAAAGCGAGAGTTTCCTTTATTATTGGAGGAGACTTTCTATGATGAATATAAAATACATAAATAAACATTACATGATAATGATAATTTACTTATCTGTTATATATTTATTTATCCACATCGATTCTTTTATGTTATCCTTCATATGTTGTATATTTTCCTGTAAATGAATGATTGTTCATTACTCTCTCAACTACTTTGTTGAGTAGAAGGTGGAATAAAAATATTGTATATCAGAGATGTAAGGAGACAATAGGACAAAAAGTGAGTCGAAAGATTAGAACCTCTGTCTCCTAAGTTGAAATACTTTATCACCTACCTATTAGCACACATTCAAGTTGGGAGGTGTGCAAATCTTTGAGGGAATTTTTTTGACCAAAATAAAGAAGCGAGTATTATCAACATCAATTATGAAGCACTCATTAACTTGTTTTTTGAGGAAAGAAATGGGCATTCCATAACAAAAATCCTTGTTGCTTTCTCGAGGATGAAGCATTGGAATGGTGGAAAAGCAATACATTCTATACTTTTTCTAATTTGGATAAAATTTTGATGGATGTTTGGTCAAGCAAGATTGAAGAACAAAAAAGATCTAGAATCTCTTTTCGAAAGAATTGTCCCAACAAAAAGTGAAGATTGAAGATCTTGAGAATCTTAATGGATGTTCAATGTGAAGTGCATATACTACAATGCAAATTGGAAGATTAGGTTATCAAGGCAATTAAATGCAAAGAATAATTACGAGAATAAGAGAAAATGATTCATAATTTACAAGTCAAGGATCAAGCACCAATTCTACAAGATGTTTCCATCAAAGTGACCAGAACCAACTGTACCAGATTAGCACTGATAGTTCAGAGTGGCATGACCCTACCAGTGTTTGAATTGGTCCTTGGATAGGATTGGAAGATTGGTTCAGTATTGAATCGGTCGGTTTGGTACTGAACTAGTCGAATTGACCGATCCAAGATCTGTCCTGATTTGGGCTGGTACGCGGATAGTGTGGGACTCATGTGGCTCGGGGAGGGGGGCGCAAAAAGGGCACTAAATCCCTAAAATTAAATTGTGCTTCCCTCCAAAACTCTCATCAAGTCTTATAAAATCCTCACCCCCTTTCTATTTCCCTCAAACTTTCTCATTGAGATTTTGTGAGCATTTTGGACATTTCTAAGTTGTGGTGAAGGATCTTGATTCAGAGTGAGCTTGGAGCTGTTTTGGCATTGTTGGTGGGCTGATTTCGGTTTATTTGGCATGTACTTTAGTGGTCTAGTTATCATCTAGAAGCTTGGAGGGGATTTGAGAGCAGATTGTTGTGCCCATTCAAAGGTATGTCTTCAACATTTTTTGGAGCTGCGAGATGGCATCATCGTTCGCCCCCCTTATACACGTAGACATTGGATGCACTCACTCAAGATCCCTTTGGGACAATTTCGAGTCAGTTCTCATCAACTCCAGATTGAGACGGACCACCATATACCACACTCTGATAGGATATGCCAGATGTGCCACTTACAGGAGCCAGAGACAGAGATGCACCTCATCTTTAGTTGCCCCATATACTACGAGATCAGAGGATGCTACCATTGCCTCTATTGGGACTGGAGGGGCTCCCTCTCTACTTTCTTCTTGCACCAGGACCAGAGATGCCTAGCCCTCTTCATCAGGGAGATCTTCGACCGTAGATCTCAGTTCTTGCATGCCATGCCCCGCCTTGGGATGACCAGGACGATCACCTCATACTTTCATGTTGATCCATTAGATTGGAGCAACAAGCGATGGGCAGAGTCCTAGAGTGCACCATATAGTAGATTGGTGAGACCTCGTGTCTCTCCTCAACCTCCCCCTCCGGGAGACAGATCGTTATCGTCGAAACTGGTTTCGAGGTGTTGAAATGTACATCAGTCCATACATTCTTAGATAGTTAGAGGGATTAGCTCTAGATGGATCTAGAGTAGGGCGCCTCCCGTTCGTCAAACTACCTCCCAAATTCAGAGGAGTTGCTAGAGATCTATCTAGAGTTTCTTTCTGTCGACCTTGGATGCTAGGAGTATCCCTCGTTCCTACATCTCCCCCAGGATCATATAGTCGGACCCCTTGATAGTTCTTGAGGATTCTGATAGCGAGCCAGTGCCCAGTTCGCCCCCCTTGCCTTCGGCCATCAAACCCGGGAGACCTTGACAGCCTCATTGTTCGACCTCCCTCTTTCATTCTCTCTCTCTTGACAGAATTTCGAGTTGTCCATTTCACTCTTGGACATACTCTCTTATATATATATATACATTTTGGATCACCGTACTTTTGTCATGGTCATATACACTATGAGGCTGTACTACTGTAGGTTTATTTCTTTATGTTATTTTCGGCATTATCCAGGAGCTGTGCTTGCACTCCCACATTGTACTCATACTTTCTGTAGTCTTCAGTCCTATTGACCTACTTTTGTGGTCATTCATTGGACATTAATAAAATTATCTTATCTTATCTAGGTTTAATTTCTATTTTCTTATCACTTCCTGTTTTTCTCCCACTGGTTCTGCTCAGCCCTCTTTTCTTATTGATCAATTCTAGATCCAAAATCCAACTGTCCAGCTCTTTTTCTCAAAGTCCCCAGTTCCCCCTCCGCAAGCTGTTAGTCATGCTGATGCCAATTTTAAATAATATGGAACCCATAAGCTGTTCAGTTGTCTTTCTCTTGTCAGACCACATTATCCCCTCCCCATGTGATTAGCCATAAATAATTCTGCAAATTGTTTTCTTTCTACAAATGATATGATAACTAGATTTCACAATAATTATTTTGAAAAAATAGAATTCTAAACATATTCCTTCGAAAAGTACATATAACATACATTAAGAATTGTACAGCAGTAAATGGTCAAAGACAATAGCAGGTAGGCAGGAATTGGTTTTGTACTCTTTAATTGTGACACTCATGTTAGTTTCAGGAACTGATTTTTATTGGTATCATTTCTGCAGATTATTGGCAATGGGCCTGATGGCCTACAACAATGACTGGAAGGCAATTCAACAAAGGTTTCTTCCATGTAAATCCATGCATCAGGTGGGCATCTAGAATTGACTTTCTGTTTTATTGGCATTGTTTTTATGTATTATTGGATATAGGGCTGATGACTTATGAAAGAACTTAAAACCACTTAAAAAACGGCTTACTAGTTCAAAGTCACATCAGTTCTAATAAATTTAGAAATGGTTTTGTTTTCTGAGGTGAAAGTAAATTACCTTCCCAATTTTTAGCTTATTGAAATTAAATTTATTGTTAGGAAGATGTGATGGTTGTCGAATTGATTGCTAATGATACAAGGAATCATATGACTTCACTGCTTATGTGATTGCTAACTATCTTATGCACCTGTGAATTTTATAACAGTAAAAACTATATGTATGTTTAGATTAATTGAGCAAGAGCATTGAAATAATCATCTAACTAGGGTGTTGATATTCACTACATAACAATGGACTATAGTAATATATAAGCCGTGTACTGTTGCATAGTGTACGGTTGTGTCTATTTATAAAAGGCTCAGGAATAGTGTAAATTCTCAGTATCATTATTGTGTTTTTATTGGACAATACAAAACCATTATTTGTTTTGACTTTCGGCTGACCACAACTGGCATCAGAGTCACGATTATCCTTCATTGCTATTTCAACCATGAATTCATTGTGTTGCATCACTAGAACTTGATTCTGTATATCTCATATCTGGAGCATATAGCACCATTTAATAATTTGTAAGCTGTCCTTACATATACTGTCTGTTGATGCTGACTTCTACTTTGTAAATTGCTATATTGTGGTCGTGTAATTCTAGAGGGTTGTATGAAAGTTGTTAATCCTGCACTATTTGCCATATGCTTTGTTATTCTTTTTTTGGGGTCTTGGATTTCCTGCTGCTTTCTTGTGCAGCTTGCTCAGTGTAGGTATTAGAGTCCTGAAACAGTGAAAACAAACTCATGCCATTGCTAGATTGGGTGTTCTTTTGCATGACGTGTGAGTTTTCCTTCTTGTCGGTTGTCTCACCACTTCTAGAGTTTGCAAGTTGAATGGACAATTGGGTATAATCTTGTTCATCATCATTGGGGATGACCATGGCCACATTGATCCCCGATACTACTTTCTTGTAGTTGCCAGGATAGTTTTTCCATTATGATCTCCAAGATCATATTTGAAAACATATTCACTTCTTTGTTTCTCAATTTATTTTGTTGCAACGTGTTCTCATTAAAACAGAATTGGTGTATCATCTTCATTGCTATTTTGATGTTGTTTGTCATTTCCTTCACTAGGGGGTCTTCAATTCACATTCTTTCTATTTAGTCCTTTATCTCCTTCATTTGCCTCCTCCCTGAATACTCCATACGAAGCTTCCTCTACTGGTGTGTAGAACGATATATATGTTTTTCCCAAGGAAAATTTCACGGGGAAACCTAAGGGATGCTTCTCTACATTTGTTTATGGCATCCCTAGTAAGCCCATTGGCGTAGACTAGTGCGCCTAAGCCAAAGGGATACGAACTGGGCACTTGCTGTCATGGAACTAGCCAAATTCCAAGCAACATTGGTGACAACCAGTGGAGCTAACTGCTTGGGCTTGGTGTGTAGAATGATATGTGTAGAGACGACAATTCATTTTGTTGTTTGACAATATTGCCCAAGAAATTGGTTCCTAGTCAGGGTCTTCTTCCAGCCTTATATCTCCATGCCTTGCACCATTTGGTAGGTATAAATTTGACCCATTATTTTCTTTAAGCAGGCAGCCTTTCTTGAATTTTTGTGGTTGTTGCCTTCTCCATCCTTTCATCCTTTCGCCATTGTGATGCACATCTAATGCAGGTTTTATCAACCTTTATAACTGCCTTTGGTAGCACGGAGATCCCCTGTTACCATGGTACACATCCTCATCTACATGCCACTTCAAACCTATGTTACTCCCTATTTTTGTCTTATGTGTGATTAATATCCACACAATAGCCCTTAGACCCTAAAACATGTTTATATAATATTACTTCAATATGAGCATTACTACTCTTAACACTCATAACACATACGTTGCACATAATTGATCATGCTTTTATAGGAGTGGCCTTCGCACTCCCGCTATATATTGCCACTTATGTATTTAGCAGTCCCGTTGACCTACTTTGGTCATTTGTTGGACATTTATAAACTTATCTTAACTATCACACCTTGCCATTGCCAAACCTAGTTCTTTGAAGTAATGGAATCAAAGTTTACTATTTTATTGGTTCACACATAAAAGGGATAGAATAGAACATACATCTTGCCTTTGGCAATCACATAATAGACACATTGAATAGTCACACTGTTGTACTGAGCAATCCCATGGACCTATTTTTGGTTATTTGTTGGACATTAATAAACTTAACTTATCTTAACTCCTCTTATCTTACCTTATAATATGTAAGGTGATTTCCTAAATAGCATATAGTATGATTTGGGCAATTTTTGAGATTAATTAATTCCTGAGTTGCACAATTTAGCATAAAACGAGGAGAATAATATTGGAAGTAGGAGAACATACATAAATCTTATAATGCACACACATGGACAGTGGACACAACTATTTATAGCAATGAATGATGTATATTTTATTAATATTGATTAGAGTATGTACATAGTATTATCTCACAGACTTCAAATAGGCACACACCCATTGACTCAAAGTATCATCACCTTTCATGTTTTGTTCATAACTCTTATACAAGATATGATGGTAGTTGAAATATCACAGGCTTAAAATTGGCGTGGATAACACTTTTTTAAACATTAAAGGTCTAATACCACTTGCTGGAGCAGAATGATTGCTCTGCTATCAATTATTGCATCAGATTATGGTTGTTTAGTGCAAGCTTTGATACAAATTGTTGAGACACTTGCAGAGTCATCAATTTGCACAGATTACGTACAGAAGATCGCATAGCGTATTGTTAAGCATACACATGAGATTTAATCAATGGAACAACGAGAATTTAAGTTTTAATTATATACCCTTTAAATATCCTTCATATTAGCACACATAATTCTATAACGCATCTATAGTAAATAGTAGACATACAACAACCCAACACATAGGTTAATCATCAAGAACCTTCAAAACTCTCCCAAGTGCATGGAATTCTTCCACCATGTACATATTTATACCCCATATTCTTTATATTAGCACAGAGTTACAATACATCTATAATAAATGATAGACATACAACAATCAAATACACAGGTAAATCAAGAAGACCTTTCAGGCCTCTCCAAAGCAGTGTTGCAAATATCGTGTCGCTGAATATATCGCCGAGAGTTTGGAATATAAATTATCGGCAATATCAGAATAATCAACAAACTTAAAAAATTACAAAAATATTCATTTTTTTAAACATCTAAAGCAACAACATCAAAGAAACACATTGCTGCATAAAAATGAAGATAAAACTGATATTTAAGATGCCTATCAGGTATGTTACAGAAACACTTCATTAATCACATAAAAAAAATGTATCTCATGATTCATCATCATGAGTTGTCTAGATTCTACAATGATAATTATACTATGAATTGTCAATTCCCTCTACCCTTTTTACAAGCAAAGGTAACCACTCTTCATCTGGAAGCAATAGGTGCTAGAGTTGAGGTGGAAGCTGGAGTGGAAGTGAAATGCCTTTTGATAGCTGCTTGTGTTTGTGTAGTTACTAAGTTAGTAACCACGATGCACGCTCGATCTTAATCTCCTCCAGAGGTGTCTGCACTAGAAGTGGAGCATTCTCCTCCTCCTCCACCCCCTCCTTTGGCACCTGCATCGATGCATCAACATATTCCTCCAACTACTAAGATGCCTCTTCAATGACAGGCCTCTCAACCTCCACCCTCAATTGAGTTGTGGTGTCAATCACATCCAACGAAATGGCCTTTGTGTTGGGTGTTTTGTCAATCTGCTTCACCCATAGCTGAGATAGCAGTAGACATAGATCATGTCATTAAGCTGTTGGGATTCTAACTTTTATGAGGGTCATACTATAATTAGAGGGTGATGGGTCATAAGTTAATGAATTATAATGATTTGAACATTTCTAACCTGTTGTGCTTCTTGGTGTATATTTTTTGAAATACACTCTAGTTGCGCTCACACCTTGAAGCATCGCAAGTTTAATTGAGCACCCAAGTTACTCTTCTGCCATAGTTTGTCCACCAAACATCCATACCCAATAGACGAAAAAAATCTAAGACTTAACTTATATTTGCATAGAGTAGCAAATAGATAGAAGGACATACATTGAAATTTGAAAGTTTGAAACAAATTGAAGTTTACTTGGCTTTTAGTGGTCCTATCTTGGACAACCATGTCATAACCAAATGTTCTAGGGGGTAGCTTATATATCTCCATTTGTTTGGAAATCTCTTAGCATACAACATGAGTCAACACTATCCTTTGAACACATTGGAGGAATCCATCCATAACCTCAACATCAAATCTAAAACCACTGGAGTAAGAGAATGCAGGTTTGAGGTAGAGCCCTACTGCATGAATGGGACGATGGAGAGTATTGTTCCATTGCTCATCAATCGACTACCATTTGTTGGATCATTTTTTGAATATTTTTTCCTCCTTGTCCTCAAGTACCTATGGACAACTTCCATGGTCCTATCCATGGCCTCATACAAGTAGCCCATTGCAGGCTTGTTACCATCAACCAAGCAAAAAATCTTTACGAAAGGTTTGCTAATGGCACACAACTCATGCACTTATTTCCAAAAAATCTCTTGGTGTACTAGTTAGTCTATAACTAGCCCATTCGATTTACTCTTGTATTCCCAAGCATCCTAGTCATTTGAAAGAAACAATCTCTTCACCTCTAATATAGAAGTGAGGAGACACTGAAGAGAAATAAAGATAGAGGTGAAAAGCTTCATTGTGGGAATACAACTCCTTGTTTCCTATGGATTGTGTTATGAGGCTCAGAACACATGCATGATTATATGTAAATTTAGAGATGCTCGTAGCCGTTTCGATGATATCCTTGATCCAATAAATTTTGCACATGTCCTCTGGTATTAGATTAATGCATTGGGAGACACAAGGAGTCTGATACAAGGTCTGATACTTCTGCATAAGCAACTTGCCAGCAACCACATAATTAGCAATGTTATTTGTTATGACTTGGACAACATGTCATAGACCTATCTCTCGGATGAATCCATCCAACAAATCACATAATAACTGTGCATCTTTAACATATGAGGATGCATTGTGCATATTTAACATATTTAGATGCATCGACATATTTGATAAACATTTTCCCTATGGGATAATTAACCAAGAAATTGACAATGGCTATGCCCTTCCTATCTGTCCAACCTTTTGATATCACGATGCATCTGGTGAACTTCCATGATTCCGTAAGCTCATCCAATTTGCGTCTGCAATTTAACTTTTCCCCTTGAAGGTGAAGCCCTCTCCAACTCCTCATAGGTAGGGCCCTTGTACTCTGAGCCAACAATAGTAGCAACTCCAAACATTGACTAGTAGAACAAGTTACTCTTGGCAATGCTAAAAGGAATGTCACTGCACAAAAAATATCTGGCCACAATCTTGTTGACTTCCCGCTTCTCCCTTATTTTAACCAATGACCTAATAGAAGTTTGTGCCTTAGGAATGAACTTCAGAACAAAGAAAGGTGAGCCTGTTGAGGGAATTGTGGAAGGTGTGGATGAAGATTGCGTTTCACTTTCCCGGGTTCCTCGTACCCCTAAGAAGCGTGTGGTTCCTGAGCTTGTTGCACTTCCTCCAGTTGCAATTTCAAGACTTAATGAGTCCCTATTATCTTTCTTATTACATATATCAAGAATTAATTGAGTGGCAATATGGACGACTTCTGGGGTAGATGCAAGGCAAATATCCACTTCATGCTCGCAATTTTGATAAGGTGGTATTTTGAGTTGTTGATTCAACTGTTCACCCCTTACCACACATCTTGCACCTCAACGACCTCTCCGGATTATGAGTGTTAGTTGACTCACCATAATCCCTTAGTGTGTCCAATGGCTCCAATATTTTCATAGGGTGTTGATTAAACCTAGAGAACAAGAAATTGAAATCAACACAAAAGTGTTTTCTCCTTGCTTGAAAGCGCTAGGTCTCCTAGCCCCTCGGTGATGCTTCATGGAAAAAATACGAATGGCTCCGTTTGGGTGGATACTTGACTTGGGTTAGAGTGCTAGCATAGTGCCCTTACCTAGGAGGTTGTTACGCTAATTGGCGCATTGAGTAAACCATTAGGTGCACACAATGGGGGAGTTGGTTGCTTGATTAGGAGAGGTACCTAGGATGAGGTGGAGTAGGCACTTGGAGGAGGGCACTTAGCCCCAATGCTATTAGAACTGGACTAGTCGACCCCAAAAACTGCAACCATACTGAAACAGGTAAAAAATTGGAAGAAAACACCGATCGACCAAAAAATACAAAAAATATTCAAATTTTGATTAAAAAAATTCATGTACATCCATGTCAATCCAAACCATTAGACAAAAATATGCAATGTTTTCTAATGTATATAGCAAGTAAAGGTGCATATAATCAAAATAGCACAGAGTGCAATCCATATTTGAACCAAAATACATAAACAAAGATGCTCCAAATGGCTCTAGAGTCCAAGAATAAGCGTAATATTATTTTTTAACTAATAACTACTAGACTCTACAATCTAATCATATGACTTAATCATCTGTAGATCCCTCATTCTCTACATCCTCAACATGAGTAGTTGTAGACTTTGGAATGGGATTTTGACTTGATTCCCTTAGGCTTGAATGTCCCTTTGAACAACAATGGGTAGATCCTTTGCCCGAGGAGGTGGGTCCATGTCCATTCAAGATAGGTCTTCATTATCAAATGCTACCGGCTAAGTCTCCACAACGCACTCTAGCGAGGGATCCATATCATCCAAGACTACAATGGTTAAATTGGGGGTCTTGTTCAAATATTGGTTGCTTCTCAATCTAAGGTTGTACTGAACATAAACCCTATAATTCAATCGTTTTCGTTCCAAATAGTTTCACTTCTTGGTGTGTATAGGCTCAAAAACACTCCAATTACGTTCACATCCAAGAGCACTACTTGTCTGGTTGAAAATCTGAATTGCAGACTTTTGCAAATCAAGGCACTAGCTACCAAATTGCCACCACCAATAGGTTGCAATAAGAGTTGAAGACAAAAATGCTTTGATAAATGAGTTTGAAACTTTGACTAAACTTTTGCAATGTGAAGAATAATGAATTATATAAATTAAACTTTTACATTACTTACTTAGTGCCAGGTGGGTCCTTGGTTCTACTTTGGATACCCATAGTCATGTCGAAGGTACTAATACACTCATTCAAATGCAAGAGCTTATTGTGTATCTTATCTTGTATCTTTGGATCAGGGACCATGTGCTCAATGCATTTGTACAATCCTTCTTTTCCCTCCCCATCCACTTTAAATTCTTTTGTGTAATGGTACCTTCAGAAGACAAAGAAGCTTCAAGAAACGAGTTTGAAACTTTGACTAAACTTTTCTAATATGTAGAATAATGAATAATATAACTTAAAAACTTTGAAATTACTTACCTTGGGTTCAAGTAATATCTAGTTGCACGTAAAGGTTGATGGGGTTGATTGTTCCATCTTGTTGATTTGTGTACCTTGGTAGGTGTTCCCCATGTGTTATCCCTCCTTAGCACATGTGGGAAAGTCATTTGGCACTTTGTCCTATGTCCTTTATGTCTATTTTGTACTTGACTTTGGTTAAAGTGCAAAATGTCACTTTTTGGTAAATTTAACATTAAATCACTATTTTGTACCTGACTTTGGTTAAAGTGCAAAACGTCACTTTTTGGTAAAGTGAACATTAAATTACATCTTTGGTGATTTTGAGGAGACATAGGGAATTAACCCAAAAGTGGGTTATGAGGTCACATTTACTTTAGGGTGATCTCAACCCTGATTAGGATGATCTCATCCTTGATCTTAGGGTCTCACTTTTGATGCCCAAAGAGGCAAAGGAGCTAAGGAGGGGCACATTCTTCACTGGAGGCTTTTGCTTGTGAGGAGAGGAGCTTTGGAGTTTGAGTTGGGGTTTGTTGCATGAGGAGCTTTGGAGGAGGTCAAGTATAGTGTCTGGAGCATGGAGACTTCAAAGATTCATTGATTTATTGGAGACTTCATCTTTAGAGGGAGGCCACGGGTTTAGCAATAATCTTTCCCCAGAAGTTTCTAGCCATCGACTGTGAGATAGGGCAGCTGCACATCACGCGTAGACAAATCATCTCGAGGGGGATTCATCATCCACATCTCGTGAGGATCAGAGCATCCGCAGCTTCGCAGGGGGCTTTTAATTCACATTTTCCTCCTTCCTCAAGTAGCTTTGAGCTTGATAGGCTCACCATCTCGAGTTGAAGTATTGTACCTGCTCCCATTGTACTTATCAACAGAGAAGATTATTGTTCTGCAATTTCATACATACATCATATCTCATAACCTTCCCTCAGGTTTTATCCAGGTCATAACAAAAACACCGCCGCGGTTCACATGCATTTCAGCTGCTGTTAGAAGCTCTTATTTCTCTCCATATTTCAGATTAAAGATATGATAGTGTGTTGTTGTTTATTGGGAAGTATAAATGTAAGATTATCTAACATAAACCACTGCAAGGGCAAATCTAATCAATCGCAACAACCATAACAAACTGTTTCAAACTGTAACTTCGATGGCTGTTATAAAACAAACAGTGAAACATTTTATGACAAATAGAAAACTTCTAGAATGTCTTAGCTTATCAAAGACGCACTAAGAAGCATCCTATCGAGTAGGACCCCGATTTTCTTACATGCATCGAGCTTCGGTCGGCCGATTTTCGACGCTTCTTTGGACCTGCTTGGACACGTATTTGACAGCCACGATTTTGTACGCTTATATACATTTATTAGGCTGATTTTGAGGACACCCATTGACTCATTCTGCCATAATGACACTTCTAAGTGCATTTTTGCGCTGAGTTTGGGGTAGCTCTGCATTAATCTAGATTTCGGCCTTTCACGACTCCACGCAAGAGGGAGGAGTATCACTTTGGACCTCTTCACAATCACTTTGATTGGTGGAGTGAGGTCGGGCCTGCGATACCCTTCTACACCATGGATGTGGAGGAGACAGACCCAAGAGTAGCATCATTGGAGGTGCGTACTAAGCAGCGATACGATCTCGAGCGGCGAGGATAGCCAATCAGTTAGCAACTGCCCAAGGCCATCTCGTCGAGGACCTCGAAAGAAGTGGATATAGCCGAGGCTGCTGGCCTACCGATTCCACCGCTTCCTCGCCTTGCGGCGTGCATGTAGAAGAGGAACAACAAGGCGAAGAGGACCATTTCGACTGATCCCCAGATCACATCATTCCCATGTGATCTGGAAGCTCCATGCATATCGGGGATGTGTTTTGACCAAATTCTATAGGCTCTAAATGAACTGCTATATTCTATGATAGACTCAGATATTCAGATGCTCAAGGATGAGTCGGGCCATCATTCCTCGGCTAGATCTCACCCCGTGACGACGAAGCTTGAGTCAGCTCTGCGAGGGTGGATCCAGCCTCAACTTCGGTGAGGCAAGCTGCATGTCCGTGGGGGGCCGCTCATTCGTGGGATTACGCGTGGAGCATAGCTCCACATGGGGAGAGGTGATGTGGGACACGACTTCGGGCCAGAGTGGAGATCAGTTAGCATCGAGTCTTCCTCAAGCAGGCAGCAGCTAGAGTGGGATTGTGGTGGAGAGGATCTTCGGCTTCTTTGGACAAAGGGTGCTAGAAGAAGGCTTCCAATCGGTGGTTCAAGCAGCGTCCCAAGATTCCCAGCCAGCCCTCACGAGTGAAAGAGGAGCAGAGGGCAAAGGGCGAGCAGCCGGGTCGGCAGTGGTCAGGGTAGATATGAGCAAAGTGAAGTGCTTGTTTAGCTATTCTGCACCGCTATCACAAAGGTCCCAAATGGTGAAGAAGAAGAGATGGGGTACAATGGCCACAGAGGAGACATTTCTCGCACCTCGGGCCGGGGAGTGTGCATCAGCTTGTCAAGTAGCTCTATTGAGTACCTCACCAGATATCCGGTATGTAGATAATGGAGCATCGAGTCACATGACCAATATGAGAGAGCATTTCACTGATATCAGAGACACCGAGGTCAGGATAAATATCTCACTAGGAGATAACATAGTTGTTACAAATACCGGGTTGGCACGCTTTAGAGAGAGGGCTTTGCCACCGATTTCATTCAATCGATGTTCTCTTCGGCCCCGGGATGAAGAAGAATCCTGATTTCCGCCCACCCTCCGTGATAGGAGGTCTTGAGGTCTTATTCAGGGGCAACGACGCACTCATTTTTCGTCGAGGTTGCACTATAGACTCAGGACAGGTGATAGGAGTGAGAGAGGGAGACTTGTATCACATCGTATCGCCCACCATGCATTGGTGGCTAGTAGCGTCAGCAGCGGACAGTTGTGGGAGTTGTGGCATCAGAGGATGGGACACCTACATCATGGGGCTCTGGAGGACCGGGAGATGAACGAGTGCCACGCTCAGCCTTATTGAGCAGCATGATGTTTGTAGAGGGTGTGCTTGGCAAGTTTGCCAAGGCTTCGCTCCCCAAAGAAGCGATGCCAGCATCGTGAGGGGATATCGATTTAGTACACACGATGGGGCCCATGTCTCTTTAAGTCCTGAGTGGTCGTGGAGTATTATTCATTTATGACTACTTAAGGAAGACTTGGATCTATCAAGGCCAAGAGCATGGTCTCGCACTCCGCCCAAGAGTCTTCGTGAGCCTCCTGTGGAGAACCGCATTGTGAAAGAGAGGATCAAGGTCTTGCCGGCCAACTAGGGAGAGAGTATTCCTCAAGGACAGCTTAGGACTTCTCAGGCTCAAAGATGGCATCGAGAGATGATCAGCACTATAGCAACCCCAAAGCAGAATCCGGGTTGCCGTAGAGGAAGAACCTATTAACGTAGCGCAGCAATGGTGATCTGGCGTCGCGATGATCGAGTCCGCTTTGTGCCTCATGGGCGTAGGTATTGTTGTATCGGCAGCTTTATCTGTAGAATAGGAGTCCCCATAGGATTTTTGGGGAAGATGACTCCTGAAAAGACCTTCACTGGTAGGAGGCATGATGTCGAGCAAATCGAGATTTTGATGCTCGACGTTTCCTTCGCATTGTCTCCCGAGAGGAGGATCAAGCTAGACCCCACGTACCGCTAGGGGATTCTGTAGATACTGTGAGGTGGCTAAAGCCTAGTGGATTTACATTCCATCACTGAGGAGGGGTGGTGAGCAGAGATGTGAGATTTGAGGAGGATAGGGCTTTGCTAGATCACTTGAGCCTGTTTCCAGCGACAGGTTGGATGCGTAGCTGCCTGACATTGCAGCCTCGTGAGGGGGAGCACATCCTTAGTTGTCAGGTACACCATTTTCGGGTGACAGGGTCACCATGCACCGGAGATCACCGCCAAGCAGTTCGACAGCACGCATCAGAGGTCGACTGCGTGGACGCAGGCGGTAGCCAACCCAGGCTATTGGATTCTTGGGCGAGAGATCTACTTCCCTTGACCACTCTCCGTGGAAGAGGAGACCGAGATGCATTTCAGGAGACCCTCAAGGGAGGCAATTGAGAATGGTAGGGGAGCCTCACGGATCGTTAGATTGCAGGAGGCCACCTCACCGATTGGGAGAGCTTATTTACACTAGTGACCACCGCCGCGGACAAAGGGAGCCGCAGGACATTTGCGCAGTAATCATCGTGTATGGCGAGAGGCTGTATGGTTGAGGAAAGTATGACTCCATTGCGCAACGATGTTTGGGATGTGTTCCGAGGTCTCGCGGGGGGAAGTCCAGACTTCTAGATGGTCAAGGCTAAGATTGCCGCAGATGGCGTCATGGAGAACAAGGCTCGGATTGTGGTACCTGGCTTCTCTCATTGAGGGGAGCCCATTATGATGAGACATTCGCATTCGGGCTTTGGCGAAGATACACCTTAATCGTGACGACTATGGCTACCAGTTGTAGATGGGTTGGCTTATCCATCGATGGATGTTAAGACCGCTGCTCAATGGCTTCATTGAGGAGGAGGTGTACATTGAGCGTTCACGTACTTTGAGGTGAGTGATTGTGGAGATGTTCCACGCCTTCCGAGAAAGGCACTTATGGTCCGGGCAAGCTCCCTCGAAATTGGTACTCACAAAGATAGACAGACCTATTTCCATTTCTTCAGATGGGCTTCAGAAGAGCGATGTTGATCCAACCTCTATTTCATCATTAGAGGAGGACACGCTTATTCTCATTCTATATGTGGATGATTTGTTCATCGCCGTGAGTCGGTGATTCATAGCCGCATCGCGGCTCGACTCTTTGCACGTAGTTTGAGCTGAGTGATATTGGGTTGATGCAACGGCTTTTCTCGGGCATGGTAGCGTTCATGAGGATGGTCATATATTTCTAAAGTGGGGAAGTATGTTGTATATTCGAAAGGGTAGTTCTCGTGATGGAGGATCACAGCTCCATGTCTATTAATAATTTATGATCAATTAACCCGAAGCAGCTTTCCTTCGAGCAGCCGCCTGGTACGCTACAGCCATGCGCAGCTGATCGTTCACCGGGATGTATCCTCGTTAACACCGACTATTATATATTTTTTGTCGCGAACACCCTCACCAGCATACGGTCGAAAGCCGCTGTGGTGCGTTCACATGGCTAGCAAACATGTCTTGAGGTATGCTGTCGGATTGATTATGGTCAGATTTCAGTCGGAGGCTTAATATTACTTGGTTGGCTACACAGATTCGCATCAGGCGTGGATGCTACTGGCTGAGCTGTGAAAGCACCCCTGCAGGCCGCCGGCTTTGGGTCGACTTGTTTCGGTTCACCGTAAGCGTAAGTCGGGCTTGTTTTGAGAGTTCACCTAAGGCAGAGTATGCGGCAGCTGGCCAGCCAACATAGGGAGGCTACTTGGCTTCAAGATGTCGGTAGGTTTGTTTGGATGTGGAGATGGTTCTAAATTCGATTCATTGTGATAATCGTAGCTGTATAAACTTCTCGAGAATCCAGTTGTTTCATGACAAAGTCACATATCGAGATCGCATACCACTCATCCTAGATTGGGTTCTCGAGAGGGCCGCTCACCTTCAGTATATATTATCTCGACAGATGATCGTGTTGCGATATTCTCACCAAGGTCTACCACGGGCAAGGCAAGCATGTCTTTTTTCGTAGGACAAGATGGGCTTGGTGAGGTACACCTTCTGCAGAGGGAGTGTTGATTTGTGCACCTTGGGAGGTGTTCCCCATGTAAGCATCCCTCCCTAGCACATGTAAGTCATTTGGCACTTTGTCCCATGTCCTTTATGTCTATTTTCTACTTGGTTAAGTGCAAAATGTCACTTTTTGGTATAGTGAACATTAAATCACATTTTGGTGATTTGGAGGAGACATAAAGTGACTTTAGGGAATTGAACCCAGTAGTTATGAGGTCACATTACTTTAGGTGATCTCACCTTTGATTAGGGATGATCTCACCCCTTGGATCTTAGGTCTCACTTTATTCTGTAAAGAGGCAAAGGAGCCAAGGAGGGCCAGATTCTTCATGGGAGGCTTTTGCTTGTGGAGGAGAGGAGCTTGGAGCTTGGAGTTGGGGGTTTGCTGCATGAGGAGCTTTGGAGGAGGTCGCTAGCATTCATACATGGAGGCTTGGAGCAACATTCACCACTTATTTATTGGAGATACTTCATCTTTGAGGAGGGCGCTTGGGTTTAGCACACCTTTTCTTCCCTGGAGAAGTTTCTAGCCACTGTAATTCGGAGATAGCAGCTTGCAGACATCACACAACAGCCAGGACAAACACTTCAGGAGGGATTCATCATCCGACATCTCGTGAGGATTCTCGAGCGTGACCGCGCTTCTGTGAGGGGGCGACCTACATTTTCCTCCCCTTCTCGCATGAGCTTTGATAGTCACCATTCGAGTTGCTATTGTACCGTGTTCTTGGCCCTGTATTTGATTTATCAGAAGATTATTGTCACCTCATATATACATCATATCTCATAACCTGCTTCCCCTGGGTTTTATCCAGGTCATAGACCGTACACCTGCGGTCTACACATGCATTTAGCTTGCTATTAGGAAGTTTTATTTCTGGCCCATATTTCAAAAATTAGATAGAGTAGGTGTGTTGTTGCTATTGGGAAGTATAAATGTAAAAATATCTAACATAAAACTACTTGTGCAAGGGCACCCAATCCCTGAACAACAACCATAACAAATCAGCCTAAATCCAACTTCTATTATCGTTATAAAAAACGCTAAAGTAGTATATTTTATGATGTACATATTACATAACAAATCAGCTAAACTAAAACTTCAGATGGCTGTTATAAAACAGCAGTAAAACATTTTATGACAGCAGAAAACTTAGTGTCTTAGCTTGGTCAAAGACAGACCAAGAAGACTTGCTGATAGGACCTGGATTTTCTACACATCTATCATCAATGATTTTCCAAAGAGGAAGATACTTTTGTCTTTTATCATCATATGTTGCCTTTATTGCCTTTTGGCTTGATCCATGGTGTCATAAATAAAACCCATGGTGGGTCTATCACTATCCACCATTTTCAACACTTCCACAAGAGGCTCACTCAATTTGATGATCTCTTCTTCCTTTTTCCCAAAAGCCTTTTTAAAAGCTTTGTCAACGATGTTTTTCCCTTGAGCTTTTTTGGTCAAATGCATTCAACTCATCATAAGAAAATATCTTCTGTAAGTTGTTTCTTTGGTTAAACATGGATTGCAATGTAATAAAGTTCGTAGCAAATCTTGTAATAGCTGATTGAACAAGCTCTTTGCCCCTAATGTTTTTCCTCATAAGTTTCAAGACCCACGAATGGTCGTAGATGTATCTAGTTATAGAGTTTTCCTGTCTTCTCAAGCATGAGGTCCAAACAGTGCGTTGCACATGGAGTCCAACAAATGGTGGGGTGTTTGTTCTCTAATATTTTCCCACCGTAACATAGTTCGAGGCATTGTTTGTGATGATTTGTGAAACATTTTCCATCCCCACCTCCTCAACTACTTCATCCAAAAGATGAAATAAGAATTGTGCACCCTTCACTTGATCAAATGCATCCGCTGATTTAAGAAACATAGTTCCTTGTGGGCAAGAAATTAAGAAATTAAGAATGGTGCAGGATCTTCCATTAGTCCATTCATTAGACATGATTATGCAACTTGTTTTACTTCATGACTCTTTGAATTCCATGAGGTATTCATCTATTCTTGAACCTCATTTTGTAGAAGTGTCCCCCTGATATCATGAAAACTAGGGCCTTTGAAGTCTAAACTACATGAAGCTATAACATCTATCACTGGTTGATAATATGGCGACTTGGTGAGTTAATAGCATTGAATTGTATGTCATTCCCAAGCAGTGTCCTTTTGCATCTTCTTCCATTTAACATCGGTGGTGTGTCGAGCACCAGGGGTGGTGCGGGGTACAAAGAATACATCAAGCATACACCTCTTTGCATTGGATGTACCAGCACCTAAAACAAGCTCTTCTCTAGGAAGGTTAATTTGATTTAAAACTTTAAATGGATCAACAATAGGAAAAGAGGAGGATTATACAAAACTAGGGTTTTTAGTATCATTAAGATCTGAATTTGAACTTCCCCCTATCTCTTTTTGCATCCGTTTCATCTTTGCTTTGTCTGCTTGGAATACATCAAGGTGACCTTGCATCTCAACTCTTAGTTTATTGGGGACTTTTCCCACTTGCATGTGCTAAGTGTTATTTCAACTTGTGGATCCCCCCTCCACTGATTTTATTTCGGCAATGGTTGCATAACATTTTACGCTTAACCAATTGGTGCCAAATCCTTATTCGTTGTAGGAGCCATGGCAATTTTTTTACCAACAAAAACTAATTTGCAAATGAAACCCTAAGATTTCTCTATTTCTAGGGAAAAAACGACATTGTTATCGTAAAAAGAATTAGGGTTGTAGGAATCTTTTACATACCTTCACAAGCCCTCTGAATGAAGACTTGAAAACTGAACTTTCAATCAGCAAAATATCAGCTCTAAAACAGCAGAAGAACAGCTCCAAAACAACAGAAAAAACAGCTCTATAATAGCTGAAGAAATTCTCCATACCAGCCCTTGAGTCAGCTCAAGAAACTTTCCAAATCAGCCCAAGAAGCTCTCGGATTCAACACTCCAAGTCAGCCCAAGAAGCTATCCAACCAGCAAGAAGAACGATTCTTAAAGAAGATGAACACTCTGGTGAAAAACTCCAAATCAATCAAGTGAAGGGTGTGAGACAAATGGAGGGAGGGGACCTCATTAAATAGCAACGGGAGGGGTCTAGGTTTAGTTTTAAGGTTTTGATATTTTTTTTAATCTCTGAGGATTTTAGTGGTTCCATGCATCGTTTGTACGAAACCAGATGATTTGGGCTAAAATGGCATGTTTCGTTTGGAACCAACCATTTATAGTTTCAAATAGCAGTTTCATTTGAAAAAGGTTCGGAACTAGTCCGACTTGCCGATTTGGTCGGTTCCGGGCTGCTTCTGATAATATTGCTTAGCCCTAGGAGCTTGGGACCATGTGATATACACCTTGTAGATTTGACACTTGACTTGAGGACACTTGGGTTGAAGAGCATGCTTCATGGAGGTGGGTTGTGGGCTTGAACACATATGTTGAGGGGAAGCATTGGAGCATGGTAATCACATTGACAACCATGAAAGGAGCATTGGAGCATGGTAATCACATTAACAACCATGAGAGGGGCATTGGGCATATGAGAGGACATGTGGCACTTGAACATTGTTAGAGGAGGAATGCCTTGCACGAGGACACTTGGATATCATTGTGGAAGAGGAGTGTTGGGCTAACATCTTGTTGGAGAGTGCACCATCCTAGAGGAGGGGCATTGAGCCCTAAGAGAATCATATTTGGGGCATTTCATCTTGGAGGTTGGATAAACCCTAGTATGACACTTGTACATCCTTGTATTGTAGAGTGCTCCAGGTGGGGTTGCCTTGTTGCTTGTATGGACATAAGTCCTTGTTGAAATATATTTTGGACAGGAACTTCTGCACAAGGTTAGAGTGAATGGGATGGAAGTAGTTTGAGTTATCTTTGAAAAGTAATTTGTTATGTACATAAACAATAAAAATATATTAACAACCAATAATAGAAAAGTAGACAATAATTTAATTTAGAAACTATTACTAAAGACACGCCCTTTCATGTGAAATGACACTAGTAGACCTATTTATTGGGTTCCGATTGTAATTGTAAAGGCATCTCATATCAATTATTAAATTATATTATTCTATTCTCAAATTACCGAGCATGTGAAATAGTTTTAATGCTCTATAATTCTATTTTGTAATTCACTTTAGTTAAAAAGTGAAAAGTCTTATATTTAGCCGCTGAGTCTAAAAAGTGTATTTCATGCATGCATGCATGACTTAAAATAGGATTAATCTCAAAAATGAATTAGGGTTTTGGTCTCAATTAAAAGTATAATGACAGGTCAAGATAGAGGATATAGACATAGTTGAATAGTTGAGCAACAGAGAGAGAGAGAGAGAGAGAGAGAGAGAGAGAGAGAGGATTTAGGAAAGAGGCGTTTCTAGGCAACAGGCAGAGGTTGTCGATTTCCATATGGCCAGGCTGTACTTTCTCAGTAGGCCGTACAAGCTGAGTTCAAGGTGATTTGTTGACTGTGCAACTGCTGGTTTTTACTAGATTGTGGAGGTTTCCTTGGAAGATTTTCGAAGGAATGAAAATATGATTTTGAAGGAGAAATTACCTATGTATGTGTGACACTTTTTTTATGCTTCTGCTATTTAATTTCCAACTATTGTTCTTTTGATGCTATGGTCTGAAATTTAATTGCCGACAAATTAAATTCAACTAGTTATTTGTTTAATTGAGATCATAAGGACATCGGTCATCTAGGCTTGGAATTTTAATATGGTATTAGAGCTATTTCTCTGATTGAGATTCTCAGGGATTTGCAACGGTAACTCAACTACCAGAAAGGACCAATAGTTAGAGGGTTTCAAAGTTTTATTTTCAGATTTGAGAGTTTGTGTAGTAGATCTCAGAGATGACATCAACTAGCCTTAGGTTTGAGGACAAATTGGATGGTGTCTCGAATTTATCATGGAAGGTGAGGGTTACACTCTTTACTAGAAGAGAATGATCTCTGGGATATTGTCAAGGATGTTGTGACTACGCCTACAGATCTGCGACGGTTAGCAGCTCACAAGAAGAAAGTGAAGTCCAAGTGGATAATCTTGGATGCGATAAAGGATCATTTGATCCCTCATATATCCGAGAAGAAGATAGCGAAGGGGATGTCCGATGCCCTGGTCAGTCTCTACCAGAATAAGAACATAAATATGAAGATGATCTTGTAGAGCAAACTTAGATCCATAGAGATGACCAGATCAGAATTAGTCATCGGTTACCTTATGAAGGTCACACAGGTTGATGATCTACTTGCAACAGTTGGGGAGAAGGTTGCAGATGAAGAGCTAGTGAACATGGCACTGAATGGATTCCCAACTTCATGCGAACCATTTGTCCAAGGTATTTGTGATTGGGAGCACCTTTCTAACTTTGAGACGCTGTGGGATGACTGTATCCAGAAGGAGTCTCAGATGGAGTCAAAGGCCAACAAGAAGGGTGGTGATGAGAACCTAGCTCTATTTGATTAGTCAAATAAGCGCAGAGGTAAAGGATCTAGAAAGGGAAAGGGAAAGAGTAAGGAGTCAACCTCACAGCCAGGAAAAAAGGACTTGAGTAAAATCAGCTGCTTTATTTGTCATAAGCATGGTCATTATGCATCATAATGTCCAGAGAAGAAGGGAAAATGGAAGCAACAACAGAAGTAGGTAGTAGTCTTTGCAAAAAATCAGATGAACGAGTTGGCTGCTAAGTTCAGGAAGGATTTCTCGTTGGTGTCTTGCCTTTCTACTAGCACAGTTCCGAGGAATGCGTGGTATGTGGATATTGGGACCTCTCGACATATGACATCAGCCCGATAGTTATTTTCTAGTCTTAAGAAGCAAGACTTAGGAGTACAGGTTGACCTTGGTGATGATGCCAAATACCCATTAGTAGGGGTTGGTACTATTCCCTTCTAGCTCGGGTTAGGTAATTCGTTAGATTTTGACGATGTCTTGTTTGTACCAAGACTCGGGAAGAACTTGCTTTTCGGTTTGGTTTTGGAGGATAAGGGCTTTGTAGTGGAGTTCAAGAACCAACAAGTCCTCATCAGGTTGAAGGAATCCAGCCCAGATACAACTTAGGTAATAGGGGTTAGAGAAAGTAATTTGTATAGGTTGCAGGGTGAACCTGTTCGAGCCCTGGTTTCATAACAATGACAACTTCTGTGACTTGTGGCATAAGAGGATGGGACCCCTACATAAGAGGGTGTTGCATATTTTGAGGGAGATTGTCACAGTTCTTCCAAAGTTCAGTATTGAGCAACATGGTGTATGAAGAGGGTGCATGTTTGGCAAGCATGCCAAGGCTGCTTTCCCAAGCAACGAGCATAGGTCTAAGGGAATTCTAGGCCTAGTACATTTGGATGTTTATGGACCGATGACAATAGCATCAATAACATGAAGCATGTATTATGTTTCCTTTATTGAGGATTTCTCTCGAAAGACTTGGATCTACTTCTTAAAGACAAAGAATGAGGTCTTTAGCAGGTTTTAGGAGTTCAAAGCTCTAGTGGAAAATTAGACACGGAAGAAGATCAAGATTTTGAGATCAGACAATGGGGGAGAGTATACCTCCAAGGTGTTCGAGGGTTTTTGGAAGGAGGCAAGAGTCAAGAGGGAGATGATAGTTTCATACAACCCACATCAGAATGGGGTTGCAGAGCGGAAGAATCGATCCATCATAGGGGTTGCTAAGGCCGTGATACATAACCAGGACTCATCGATGTTTCTTTGGGCTGAGACATGTAACACAACAATCTACATCCAAAACCAATGTCCTCACATGATCTTGGAGGACAAGACACCGGAGGAGGCATTAATTAGTGTGAAGCCAAAGGTGAGTCATTTTCGCATCTTTGTTGTCCAGTTTATATCCATGTACCGATAGAGAAGAGGACCAAGTTGGAGCCCTCCAACTGGAAGGGTTTGTTTGTGGGTTATAATGAGACTTTAAAGGGTTATAAGGTCTATATCCCAGGGAAAATGAAGATAATATTGAGCGGGGATGTAAAGTTTAACGAAGACTTTGCATCTAGGAAGTCCCATGAGCCTATTCTAGTGACAAAGGATGAGGAACAGGAAGCTCCGAAGGTTAAGCTCAAGTTACTAGTGATTGCCAGAGCAATACAATAGCGTTTAGGTGAAGAGGGGGAGACAATGGCCCCTTCCATTTTTTCCAGGAAACCTCGATGGTTCACTCAGACATTGAGGGATGCTCAAGTGCATGTTGAGACTCCTATGAACACATTTAGAGAGAGCAGACCTTCAAAGAAGTTTTTAGACTACATGGCATCGATGACCAACATTCTAGATTCATAGCCTTCCATCCTTTAGGAGGCAGTAGACCAACAAGTATGGTGGGATGCCATTGTGGAGGAGTGCACCTCCATGAAGAATGATGTTTGGGAGATAGTGCCAAGACCGAAAGGGAAGTCAATTGTGAGTTCCAGGTGGCTCTACAAGATCCAACATGCAGTAGATTCCAGCATTGAGAAGTTCAAAGCAAGGTTTGTGGTGAGGGGGTTCTCTTAGAGAGAGGGAGTGGACTACGAGGAGACATTTGCTCCAATGGCACGATACACTTTGTTGGAGATATTACACACTCACCTAGAATTATTTTTCCTAAGTTTGATAGTCAATTGTTGAGAACACTTCCTTAGATGAGAATATTCTCTCTAGAGAATATTCCCCTACAATATAGGGCGTTCCTCTTTAGTTTAGAGCTAGTTACACTCAGTTAGACTTGTGGAATTCACTCATGCATGGCAACCTTGGTTTTGGACTTAGGTATGTCAGGGGTGATGGAGTATAGCTACATGGGTATATAGACTCAAATTGGGCAGGAAATGTAGTGGATAGGAAAAACACCTTAGGGTGCTACTTCAGCGTGGGATCAACAATGATTTCATGGTTCAACAGGAAGTAGACGTTAGTGGCACTTAGTTTAGTAGAGGCAGAGTATATGGCAGTGAGTATGGCAAGTTGCGAAGCATTTTGGCTTCGTAAATTGGTTACAAGTTTATTTGATCAGGAGTTGGAGCCTACTGTGATATACTGCGATAATCAGAGTTGCATCAAACTCTAAGAGAATCCAGTGTTTCATGTCAGGTCCAAGCATATAGAGATCATATTTCACTTCATTAGAGGTAGGGTCCAGAGAGGAGTAGTAAATCTTCAGTGCAACTCTAGAGATGAGCAGGTTGCAGACATTCTCACCAAACCCTTAGTGAAGGGTAAGTTTGTCTTCTTCAGAGATAAACTTGTAGTGGTGGAGAATACCTTCCTTGCTAAGAGGAAGTGTTGAAGTTTGTGGCATCAGACAGGTATCTCCACATTGGGTTGTGTCTATCATGTGGAGATCGTCATTAATACCTCTCAGAACTTTGGAAATTCACTTTGATAATTTAATTATTAAAGTGAATGTCATTTTATAATTAATTGAGGTTAATTAAATAAAATGCATTGGTTATTTAAGTTAATGAATCTTAGCCATTGATCTCAAGTGAGGGAGATTTCATTTCATCCATTGATCACTTTGGAGATTAGGGTTAGGTCTCATTTCAAGATTATAAAAGGTAGCCAAGGGAGAGGAGACACACATTGATTTGGATTCAATGACTCATTTGAGTGAAGAAGGACTTTCACTTTGCACATTTTAGCGAGAGAGAAAAAACAATCGGTGTATGAAGGCCATACAACCCGCAGGAGCACCCAGTAGGGGCCGTACAACCTGTAACCAACATTGTGCGGTCCGTACAGGACGCAATACCAGCAGAACAACTCGTTGTAGATAGTACATCGTATGGCTGGGTCGTACAACAACAGTACAACCAACACAACAACAGGCAGGGGCAACAAATTTGGTGAGGGTTTTCTCCATAGTTTTAAAAACCGGAACCGGTCGAGGGTCCAACCTGAACCAGAATCGGAACCGGTAATGAACCGTTTTTTTTTTTAAATACATAAAATATTTAAATTTTAACGAAAAAATATATTTTTAAGATTTTAAATCATGTTTCCAAAGCATTAGAGACCATTAGAGACCATTAGAGACAAAATATCCAATGTATGCTCATGAATATATCAAAATGGCACCAAGTGCAATACATATCTAGAGATCGGAACATAAATACATAATCAAGGAGGCTTTAGAGTCAAAATGGCCTCGGTCCTCTATAGACCACAACAACAAAACACATACTAGCAAGAGTCAAGACTACAGTCACTATCTCATTGATCAACATGATCAATGATCAATCATCACTACTGTTAGAAGTAGAAATGGCATGGGCATCCTCGTCCTCGACATCATCATCTGACTCGGCCTCGGACTCATCACCATCAAGGACATTTGTGACTATACACTCTGAAGCTGCACTAAACGTAGTAATCTGAGGAAATGGAAACCCATGACAGAGGCACACGAGTTATCTGACAGCAGCCCATGCTTGCTTTAGGTTCAACTAGGAGCTGCCATGTCGACGGAATTGGACCTTGAGGCCCTAATATTGGATCACGCATCCATGCAGGCACGCCTGCTAACTCCATCTCAAATCATAGGTCAACATCAAACTCACAGTGGGTAAGTCTGCTACTGATATGAAGTTGGATCAACATCATCCAACACTATAGGATCTGTATCGGGTCTTTTTGTTCAACAATTGGTTGCACTTGAGCCAGAGGTTGTACTGCATGAAGACTAATTCATTTAACCGTTTATGTTCTAAGTTGTTTCTCTTCTTCGTGTGAATCGTCTCAAAGACAAACCAATTGCGCTCACACCCAAAAGCACTACAAGTTTGACTCAACACTCTTGCCGAAGGTACCTGTGGCTCTAATAGTGAAAGAAGTGATCTGTCGTTGTATCTCCAACTGATCACTCTCCGAAGGGACCATGCGCTCAAGGCAATCAATCAAGCCATCTCTAACCTCCCAGTCACATCTTCTCCAAGCTGTGCTCTATAGCGATACCTTGGGTTCAGGAAATGCCCAGCTTCTGCATGTATAGGCGATGGAGTTGATTGTTCCATCTACGATCAATGATGTCCCAAATAGGCCCATACTTGGACCTCTATCCTTGTATCTTTGTCCTTATCTACTCCTTTGCACGATCCATAGCCTCATAAATGTAATCCATGGCCAATTTTCCCATCCACTAGCCATAACACCTTAACAAGTGGCTCGACAATTTTCACAATTTATGCTGCTTTCCAAAATGTGGGATCATTAACTTTCTTTTGGTGTCTTTGCCATGCAGTGCAGACCTTGAGATTCATTCCATTCCTTCAGTCTAGCATCTTTTGTAAGTTACTTGATTGGGAAGCCATAGATTGCAATGTCAAGAAGTGAGTTATAAATCTAGTGATGGTGGGCCTAAGAAGTTCTCTTTTCTTTATGTTTTTTTCCTCATGAGGGCTCAAAACCCATGAGTGGTTGTAGTTGTATTTTGTGATGCTTTTGGCGTGCTTTATAGTGTTTTTGATCAATTCTTGTTTTCCAATGTCCTCCAGCATGAGGAATTACATGCAATGTGTAGCACATGGGGTCCAAATATGGTTTGTGTTTCTATACACACTTCCAAGCGTGAGCTAAGTCCTGCTCACTTAGTGTGTCCTTGGAAGCACAATGCTTAGGTTCTCAAAGCCCACGTTGTTACTTTGACTTGAACCTCTTCCGTCTAGGCTCACTCTAGGGAAGCCAAAGGGGGTAGTCCTAGTTTCTATATAAGTTTTAAAGTTAGGTTCTAGGAGTTGATTTTAATTTCTTAAAAGGTTAGAGGGATCTATCCTATGATGCTAGGCAACAATGCAAGATGCAAGGGTTAGCATGTGAAGCAAGCCTTATCTAGGAGCAACTAAGACTAGTGCCTAAGATTGGGCAAGGGGTCAACTAGATGTTAGGGTGTTTTGATTTACAAAAGATTACAAGATACTTACAAAGAATAATTAAATCCAATGAATATTAGATACAAGATTTACAAATAAAGAGTGCTAGGATACAAAAAGCAAGCTAACTACTTTTAAGTGTATGTGCGGGATATAAGGAGATCAAAGCATTACCATCACATTCATGAGAGATCTTCTAATCAACACATCAACAAGAAGGTTTGAAAATGGAACTGGAACAGATCAAGTTAAGCCCAAGGTTGGATTACTTAATAAATTAAAAGGTTTCTTAGGATTACAAAGTTTTAGCTACCTTTATTTAGTGTTTCACAAAAGCCTCCTCCTCCTACTTCCAAATAGGCTGCTTTGGATACTCAAAGATAGTATGGCAACAAGGCCAACCCTAGCCGTCATAGTCAACCCAAAGCATTTAGTTTTTACGGAAGGACACTTCTTCGTGCCATGAGACCGTCCCCAACCTATCACCATCCATTGCCCTCCTCAATACTCGTTTTAGATGGTGAGATGGTGGTCTAAGGTACCTATTAAGTCTATTAAATTTAATATATGAATTAGGTAGACTTTTAGGTGTATTTTTTAGAGTGTTTTAAAGATTTTATGATGCCTTTAAAGTGCGATTAAATGCTATGGCCGAAACTCGCTTCAGCTCAAAATGTGTATTGCTTGAGCTTGAAAATGAAAGGCATTAACACATTTAAGCTATGTGAGAGCAATTACTTAGTTCACCAATATGTAGCTTACTATGAAAAGGAAGTAAGGGCAAGAACAACTTGCAAACAAGATATGAAAAACTAACACCCTTATCTTAAGATGATTAAGAGCATTGAGAATCAAGATTTAAGTGTGAGAAAGAAAATTTATGTGTTTGTCTACACTATCAACTTAACCATATGAATTACTTCAAGTGTGTTGGCAAATGGCCTTAAAAGATTGTAGCTTGAAAGAGAAAACCATTCACTTCACTATGAAGTACTAAACATTTAAAGTGTTAGATTTAAGCATGTAAAGAGACAAATCTTTAGGCGGCAAGCATGCAAATAGAATCTAATTAGAGTTGATAAGCATGCAAGTAAATCTAATTAAGTTGATTATGCCCAATAGGCTTAAACTAAGGATTATTATGTATGAGATCTAGATCTAGAATTACTTTAATCCACTTAAGCATGCAAGATCAACAACACATATTAAACCCTAGCCTTACCACTTGGGGTATTCCTCTCCCAATAGGTAGGCAATTATTAGACTTATTGAGCTTTAGAAAATAACTTGAGAGAAAGAAAGAGGCAAGCAAGAGAGATGAACCAAAGAGAGAGACAAGCAAACAAGCCAAGCAAACTCCAATCCCCATGTCTTAGGGTTTGGGAGATGCCTTTCATCTACCAAACCCCACGTCCTAGCTCAAAAAGTGTCAAAAATGCAAGAAAAACAAGATCTAAGCTAGAATCAAACTACCTCAAGGCTCACATGTGGGAGGAGGCCGTACCACTCCTCCCACAACTATGAGCCACTAAATCAACAAAAAGGAGGATAAATTATGCACAAGAAACCCTAGAAGTTGAGAGAGAAAGTTGAGAAATAGCTACCAATTTTTGGAGGGTCTTGGAGTGTTGTGTGGATGTCTTTGGGCAGCCAAACCCCTCTCAACCAGATCTGAACCTGCAAAAACCAGCAAGGTATGCTTGCTGGAAATGCTACACACACCAAACAAAGTGAAGAAAAACTTTTGCTTTTTAGGGCAAAAATTTTTCGCAAGAAAAAATTGATAAAATTTCATTTGAATGACCAATCTTACTAAGTTAAACTAGCTGAAATATATATGAATGAACAACAATAGATAGAAGAGTAAGAGTAGAGAGATATAGAGTGTATATGTGTCTCAAGGGAGCCTTCTTCCTTGAGGTATTCCCAATGAAACCCTTGAAGCTATACCTGCAAAACTTGAGAGGTGATGTGCAAACAAGAAATAATATGTTGGATCTACTAATAAGATGACATTTCAATCCTATCTAGCAAATCAAGATATATAGATCTACAAGAACATGCATTGATAGATCTACCCAAGTAACACTTTACCTAAGATCCAATGTGTGCAATCACCAACCAAATTGAAACAAATTTACCTCATAAATATGGCAAGAACAAGAACATGCATAGCTCTTCCAAATATCCTCCAAAGCTTCTCTTTTATTATTACTCAAGAAAATGGATCTTGGAGAGAACTTACTCCAAAACCCTAAGAGCCAAAGAATGGAAATGATGGAACAAGAGAGAGAGAGAGTGGAAGAAATCAAGTAGCATAACATTAGC
>SNQJ01S0085059.1:0-20620 GCA_010110895.2 Picea sitchensis
CTTTATGTTTATAACACTGGTTTTCACAGTAACGACTTATTGCCACTAAGATTAATGATTCGAAGTTAAAAATGAGAGAAATGGTTAATAATTTACAATAACTGATTCACCCCCCCCTCTCAGTTATTTCATACCTGTAACAAAAATGTGTTGTAGTCCACAATGATCAGTATTTAATTCAAATTTTCTCCCAACAAGGTAGTGTCTCCAAACCTTCAAGGCATATACGATGGCCAATAACTCCAAATCGTGCGTGGCATAATTCTCTTCATGCCTTCTCAGTTTCCTCAAAATGTAAGCAATCACTCGTCCATCTTTCATCAAGACTCCGCCTAAACCTTCCTTGGATGCATCAGTTTATACCAAGAAGTCCACGTCCATGTCAGGGACTTTGAGTATCGGTGTTGTTGTTAACAACTCCTTAAGCCTCTGAAATGCTTCCGCGCATTTCTCAGTCCAAACAAACTTCTTTCTTTTCTTCTGCAATTCCGTGATCAGATTCGTTATCTTCAAAAATCCCTTGACAAACCGTCGATAGTATCCTGCTAAACCCATAAAGTTGCGCACTTCTATGACATTCGTCGGCGCATTCCATTCCATAATAGCCTCGACCTTGGATGGATCCATGACGATACCTTCGTCGGAGATGACATGCCCTAAGTAGTGAATCCTTGATTGATAAAAATAGCATTTGGACAATTTCCCATATAGTTTGTGCTCTCCCAGACACTGTAGTACCAAGCGCAAGTGCTCGTCATGCTCCTTTGTCGTCCGAGAGTAGATCAAAATATCATCAATGAATACTTGGACGAACTTGTCCAAGTACTCACGAAACACCCCGTTTATCAAACTCATAAATACTCCTGAGGAATTTGTCAGTCCAAATGGATAAACAGTAAATTCGTAATGTCCAAATCTCATCTTAAAGGCGGTCTTAGGGATGTCATCCTCCTTGATCCGGAACTAGTGGTTCCCTAATCGCAAATCGATCTTGGAGAACACCGTTGCACCCTTCATTTGATCGAACAGATCATCAATTCTTGGTAAGGGAGACTGATTCTTGATCGTAGCCTTGTTAAGTTGACGATAGTCAATGCAAAGCCTCCACGATCCGTCCTTATTCTGAATGAAAATAACAGGTGCACCCCATGGTGACACACTAGGACGTATCAGTCCAAGGTCCAACAAATACTTCAGTTGCATTTTCAACTCTTTCAACTACGGGGTCAACATCCGATACGACATTCTTTCTATTGGTTCGGTCCCCGGTTTCAGGTCTATGGTAAACTCCAATTCCCTTTCCAGCGGCAGCCCAGGTAACTCCTCTGGAAATACGTCCACAAACTCCTTCACCACCGGAAGGTGTTCTAGACCTTCCGCTACTCCCTTTTCGTTTAGCGCAAGGATCACATAAAGCTTTCATCCCTTGCGTATACTCTTCCGTAATTGTAAGGAAGAGACAAACCTCAGGGAGACTCCCTGGTTCCGTCTGACAATCACACGTCTCTATCCTTCGTCATCCACCAAGATCAACCGTTTCGTCTTACAGTTGAGTATTGCCTCATACGATTCCAACCAATCCATACCGATTACGACGTCATACGATCCTAAGATTGTGACATACAATTTGACCCTCGTGACAAACTCTCCCAGGTTAAGGGCACAGCCCGTAACTTTTCCTCCAACCTTTTGTTTGGCTCCCGAAGCCATCTCTACGAAGATAAACTCATCCTCATCGAATGCCTTTACCTTAATCCTTTTTAGCACTACACCAGAAATGAAACTCTCAGTAGCACTGGGATCTATCAAAACACTAAGGGTCTAGTCAACGATGGTACCTGTCGTCTCGAGCATAGTCGAATGGTGCTCTACCTGGCGGTTATTCACCGCTGCATGAATGCGATGGGCCTTGCCCATGTCTCCCACGGTAGTGGGTCTGGCTGATCCAGACGCTCTGGTCCTCTCTACAGGATAGTCGCGCTGGTAGTATGGATCCCCACACGTCCAACACCCCTTCTTTGGCCCAGTAGTCTTGGTACTCAAAGTAGAATATGATGGCCCACTGGCCTGGAACCCTGGTTTGTTCTTCTGAATAGGCCTAAACTGTTGTTGTTGCGGGCGACCCTTCTGTTGATGATGTGGTCCCCGATAAGGTGTCTGATGCTGAGGCGGTGGTCATCGGGGTGTAGTGAAAGTGGATCCCCTCTGGAAGCCATGATATCCCGGCGTATGTCTCGCTGGTGTCTGGTGCTGCAGTGTTCCAGATGAACCTCGCCCTGCTGGTCTCGCTGGAGTCCTGGTCTGACCCCCACTGATAAGCTCATCCTCTGCTATGAGGGCCTTCTGGACAACATCGTGCAAGGTTTGAGGCATAAAAATCCTAACCTTTGCATGAAGGCTGTCGTTAAGGCCAAACACAAACCGGTTGACCTTAAGTTTCTCTATGTTAAGGTGCAGAGCATACCGAAGTAGCTCCATAAAACGTGCTTCGTACTCGGGCACCATACGACCTCCCTATTGTAATGCGTTGAACTCATTGAGCTGACGCTCAATGAATTCCTCTGAAATGTACCTCTCCCGAAACTGTTCCTCGAACAGTTCCCATGACACGTCTTCGATGGCCATGTTCAACTGCGGTAGGAGCGTCTTCCACCATAGAAGAGAGCTCCCCTTCAGTTGAAAGACCACCATGTGGCCCTTCATGTTGGAGGTATAGTCGCGAAGTGCGAAGCAAATTGCCATGTTCTCCAACCATGCCTTGGCGGCGGTGCCATCCAAGGCACCAAAGAACTTGGGAAATTTTTCCTTCTCAAGTTCATGGTGAATGCTACCAGTAACGACCGGTGTGCGCAGCGGAACCTTAGCGGGTGCCGACGCCCTAGCCTCATCTCTGTCCAAGAGGCTGATCAGTGCCTCAGACATGCGTTGAAAATATCTCATCATCCCGACCATGTCGCCAACTGCTATCTTCTCCTGTCCAAGAACCTGCTCGCCTCCCTGGGGGTTAGACCCCTCAGGCGTGGATGCTACTGGAGGCGTAACGCCTCCTCCCCTAGCACCTCGTCGTCTGCCTCTGCGACGTCCTCTAACCATGATCACCTGCACGCACACAATCAACTCGATCAACAACAGTATAATCAAACCAAATCGTGTCACGAAAGTCATAGTGAATCCCAAGTCGCGGGTCGAACCCGTTCTGATACCATATGTAACAAACCTCCTCGTTGCGACCATAACGTCTTATAACAAGTGAATTTTTTTATTTTTTTGTGTGTGCATGTGTGTACAAGGATAATAACTACATTCAACTCTGCATCGCCATACGATGATGAATATGACGCATGCACTGTGATGACAACATAAAGATCTAAGACGCACATAAACCTTTGCAAACCATGAATGACAATCAACTGAAAAAATAAAACGACTGACTACTTGTCCGTCCTACCCTGCAATGGTTAGGACATCCAAGACACATAAGCAACGCTCAAGCCCAGGTTCCCATCGATTTTAACCATTTAAGGTCTCAGGGATGGCGACTATTCTGAGGAACATGGAGGTGTCTAAATCCCGCCCAACACAAGCAGACTAAGCAATAAAGTATATATATCCAAGTACAACAATAGTTAAGGATCAACCATGTCCTCTACGATGCACAAGTCAATTAATGGTAAATTCAATTTATAGCAATTCCAACTGTTAAGCAAATCCCTTACTGAGGCAATCTCAATTGATTGTACACCCTCATTTACTAAATCATATTGACCTATTGCACTTAGTTCAATACATTATATTTTATCTTCTATTAAGGATAATTAGTTTCATCAACACTCCCATAAATAACAACTATTTTTCATCTTACATTACAATAAATAATACAATGACCATACATTACATCTGATGTGTTATTTATGTCAATTACAATAAACTTACCCTAAAACGATAACACATCAACATTAACCATTCCATAACCATCAACATCAATATTGAGCGTTTCATTACATTATCATCACCATAAAACAAATATCATTAATATTAAATTGACCATAAGTATTAACATTAAGCATTACATCACATTAATCATTTCCAAACACCATAATAACCTTAGCATTAACTTGGGCATAAGCATTAACATTAAGTATTACTTTTCATGGATCATTACCCTAATACAATAATAATATTAGCATCATTTTCATAAATTAACTGTTTAAGCATGGTGCATGGTTTATAGTGCATCGTGCCTATGAACTACTTCAATATCTCTTTAATTATGAACTAAGCTAAACTAAAAGAATGGTGCATAGGGAATCAAGGCAGAATCTAAGTCAAGATGTAAAGGACATTAACAACTCGTTCGAAAATAAGACCATCTGTTGGTGGTCAAGGGTAAAGTTTCTGGCGTTAACACTGACTTGCTTTAGCCTTGCGCGAAAATTCATTATCGTAAAATAATAACAACCATACTTGATAACCACCTTATATTTTTCGTTACGAAAATCTTGCAATGAATTACATTTACCAATAATTTATTTATTCTCAATAACAATAAAACTGCAACATTCCTTACCATAAATGACCTCACCATTACATTTTGGAATTACAATAACTTGTTAATGATAACGAAAGTGTTTCAAGTTAATGACGATTAATGCAGCAATATATTAATATGACCATCAGTATCGCAATTATCCAGCTATTTATTTTAAGGCAAGGGTACTTAGTTAACCATATTACCTCATTATTTCGTTTATCCCATTGACAAAAATGAAAGCTGAATTAGTTGGGAGAGTAGACTTCATATGTTTTTTAATAGTTGCAAATAAGAAATGTCAACATTTTAAACATTAGTCTCAACCTGACTTGTAAGCTAAAAGTTAAAAATATGGATATACACAATTCGTTACATTCAGGGTTTTTTTTTTAGATGATTCTAAGGAGCAAGTAGTCAATTATGGTAATCAACTAACATTCGATTTCATTACCAGGACGATCGATCTAGAAGGAATGCAAGTCAAGATTTAATAACAGGTATTCAACTAAATTCCGATTCTGGGGGATTGATTTGAAAAATAAAACAAGAATTTTAACTAAGGAACAAAGCGCTGGACGAATACAACACAAAATCAATTTGAAAAGCATGCAAGTGAAGGTTTTAAATAAAGTATAAGGTATTTGGCGAGGTTAAACTCAGACGTTTAAAACCGAAACAAAAATCCTTTCGGAATCTTTAACTTGCTACCGGGTGTGATTAGGGAGAGTCATCACCGAGTACATGGAGATTATGCCGAAATCACCATCATGGAATTGATAAGAGACCTGAGGTGCTGCACCATTTCTGTGCAAGGCTAGGCGCCCAGTGAGATTGCTGTCAGAAGATATGGTTCTGCAAATTTCTGCACGAATTTAAAATCCGACAAACTAAACGGTCATGGAGGTTGACTGCCCAGCGACTCTCAATTCTCCCCTTAATTAATACTGCTAACGCCATCTGTCCTCCACGACTGTCATAAGCGACCAGGAGAATAAGCTACCAACATGATCGCTGAAAAAAAATCGGGTGAGGTTAAACTCTGACAGAAGATGTCGCTCTCTCTATTTTTGAGGTAGCTAGTCATCCTGGGTAAAGGGGGTCTCAAAACGTAGCCCTGTGCTTCCTCCACGTCCAGGTTAGAATTACGAGCTACTCTCAACTGCAGGAGAATTAGGGAAGGCGCCACAGCTAAAACAAAAACCTCTTAAACGCTGAGGAGTCGAACGTGGTGACAATTGGCTAGATTTAACCCATCGTTGTCGATGGTTCTGGCAGCTAAATTACAAAAAAAGGTGGACTGTCCTGAGCTACGGCAATATGCTTATCCAGAAACGGACCCTTCCAGTTAAAGTCAAGAATAGTGATGGCTGGAAAGGATAACAGCCAAAACACTACGCTGCCACAGGGTTGCCAAATAAACTCCTACAACGTGTTAAGGTGTCCAGAGATCATATGGCGAGGATGGTGCATCAAGGTACACCCCTGTTGCTGCTAAAATGCTGCAAGCTGTCACAACCCATGTTGTAGATCGAATGTGATCACACAGATACCAATCGCAGAGTCCTGAGGTACCAACGTTGTCTAGAGTTCAGAAGGGGAAAAAAAAAAAGGTTTGTTCACAAGGGAAAACGGTCGCTGTAGAGTTACTGCCCATCCCCGGTTGCTAAGATTAAAATCAAAAGGGAAACGTTAGTGATGAGAATAGTTAATAAACATTTTTCCAAAGGTTGAATGCTAAGAGAGGAATCTACTTTTGCAAACACAGTCCATCAAGATTCGCTATCGTTTAATTGCAAAAAGGGAAAAATGATTAGCGCAGAAGATAGTCAACTCAGGTTTGCAAGATTTAAATTGTTGAAGGAGGAATCCACTATTGCCAAACCTGTCCCTCCATGATTCACTAAGTTTAAATGCAGAAGGGAAAACTATTAGGCAGAGGACAGTTAATCACATGCAAACGTAATTACAAACGTAAGACAAAAATCCATCAACATAAGGTGCAGATATAGATATCTCCGTCAAGCTCAATAACACAGAGTTGGGTTGTTCATATAAACATAGATGCAGAGTCGATTTATCCATGCATGCATAAAACGCAGTCCATAATGTAAAAACGCAGGATCGTCCAGTGAAATAAGAAAGCAAACTAAAATGAGATAAAACAAGATATAAACATGCCAATTTCATCTGCAATCTAGATTCAGATCCAAACGTATTATCTAATGCATTCTACTCTACAAAATAAAGCGCATACCGTTGCCTCACCGCCCGCTTCGAATGATGTCCCGCTCTCCAAGCTATCCCTTCTACCGACCGTCGAGACCTCACCGGTACCTCCCAGCCAATTTCTAGGGGTACTCTGCTTCCCCCTTAGCACCCCGAGCCGCAAAGGGGCCACACACTATCCAAATGGTATATCTAGCTTCCCAGCTCGCCTCACAAGGCCGAGCTACGACTCCTATCCGAGCTGAGAAATCCTAACTCCACACAAGTAATCAGTCAAGTCAGAATTCTGGCAGTGTAACATTACGCTTATAGTCGATCCCTTTCTTCCTCATCTTCCCTTTCTTTTATAGAGTTTTTGGAACCTCCAACTTTCCCTAAATCACATTTAAATTAAGTTTTAATAAAAATATTCTAAATATTCTCCTTCGCACAAGTGTCGTCCATCCCCCTCTTTCCTCCAATAATTATTTTCTTTAAATTTATTAATTGTCTCAATTTCCTCACCCACCTAGAGTTGCTCCTAAGTTTACTCCTAGGTGTTCCTAGATTCCCTTACGGGTTTAAATACTTTCCCTAAAATGAAGTTGCTAAGTTAGTTCATTTTAGAAGGTTCTTAATTGCAGATTCCTTACTACGTTGACCTCTCTTTTTACCATAAGTTCCCATATTTCCTTTATTATGTTTCCTCCATTACTTAGTTTCCCAATTCTTATTATTCCCTCCTTTTTATTAGGGCCAAAATGGCAGTTGTGCTATTTACTCTTTTCCTTTATTATTAATTTGAAATCTTTTTACACTTTTACAAGTTAAATAATTTATTTTTTCTTCACAATTTAAAACCACGGATTTCAATTAAATTATTACTCTCTTCATTTTACCCCAAAAATTATGAAGACCAAAACTATCACTTAAGTGGTTTTTAGTTTAAATTTTTATTTTTATTTTAGGGTCCTTTTTCTTAAGGTTAAACAAAATTTACCCTAGAGAAGTTTTAGAATTAAGACTTAGAGTCTGAACTGGGCGACATTTAATTAGGGAAGTTGGTTAAGAATTTCTTAATGTGTTAAATGTCTTAGGGCCATCTAGGTTTGTTCCTTCATCAACATCAATGCGACATACCCTTCAGGATGCACCACGTGCTCCAAGGGTGCCACTCGCCTCGTTCGTTTCTTTTGAGCGACGTGCCCTTCATGATACACCACATGCTCCAAGGGTGCCACTCACTTCTTGTGTTTCTTTTGCGTGACGTTCCCTTCAGGATGCAGCACGTGCTCCAAGGGTGCCACTCGCCAACTTGACTGATTGGTAGACATCAATAACCCCTAGAGTCAAGACTCCGCTAGGTGAACTTGTGGGAGACTAAGGGCTTCTAAGGAATAAGGCCCTTGCCTTATTGCGCATCCCTTAGAGTCATCGTGAGCGACTGTCGCAATCTTCCCTCACGGCATCGTGGATCCTCTCGAACTAGGTAATTGTTAACCTACAGTTTGAGCCACATTGGGAGTGCTAGTAGGTTGTGGTAGGGCTGTTGTCCACACCTCTCCCTCAACCTCTCTGGTAATCGTGTGTGGCCCCTTTACTCCATATGTGAGTCTAGTCGGCAAGTTATCGTCAGCCTGCATCATCAACAATTGTGTCAGAACATGTCCACATCATATCATCAAATCAATGAAATATCATAGTAAATAAATCAACCCAAATAGCACACTCCCTGACTCAATCCGGAGTCCAAGGGTTCCATCGATGCCTCTGCATCCTCAAGGTCCAAAACCCTGCACACTCAATAAAATTGAGTCAATAGCACCTGTCTAAGTCCAAGAAGTAAAACATCATATCATCTATCATAACGCATCATAATCAATAATAAATGTTTTAATATCTTAAAAGTCCAGATCACTTGTGAGCAAGTGTCCTCAAAGAATAAGTTTTCTCAGTGTGCCAGAGTGGGATGTTACACGAAACACAGTCGTAGCTTAAAGGAATTTGTGGTCATTGCGGCAATTTCAGACGCATTTCAAAGGCGAATCATCGTCAAATCACAGTAGGAAACTTGAAGAATGGAAAATTTAAATACGTGGGTGGAAAAAGCACGCTCAGGCAACGTCTTAAAGACCCCAAAAATCGTGTGTAAAAGTTGTCAGCCCAGGAAACGCATTAAAGAAAACGATGGTCATTTAAACATTAAAAACACAGAGAATAGTTACAAGCCAAGGTTGAAAATCCCAGGTTTGACAGTCAAGGTTATACCGCCAAGCATTAGGGAGGGCGCTTATCCACAAGGATTGGAATAAAATCTGTTACAGTCTACATATCGAGTTTTCCAAGGGGATGTCATTAACCCTATCCCTCCTTTACGAATAATCCTGATTTTGTTGAAGGAAAACGAATGATCCCTTTGTTTTTATTTGAAAGCTAGGAATTTTACTCATAATTTCTTGACGCTAAACATAAATGTGCAGTGGAAAAAAAAATGGTATCAAATAATTGAAGTAGAGGAGGATCACCACTACCCACTATTCCATAAGATTTAACTTTTTCACCCATATAGTACCGTTAAGATTGCATTTCAAAGGCAATATCAATTCATGTGTGGCAATAGTAACATTTAAGACAGTGAAAACAATAAAGCGATATTGGCAGTTTAAAATTTATAAATTCCGGTGGAGTGCTAGATGTAATTTAAGCTAACCGGGCAACTAGAAAGGACGACAATGCCTCATTGGGAGGTCTAGTGCACAGGAGAAGGCATGAGCTAAGTTAGGGGAGCATTCTTCATAGGACGAATGATTAAGGGAACCCAACATTATTCAGCCAAATTCTTTTAAGGAAAACGTTACATAGCCAAAAGTAATGCAGCAAAAACGTTATTCAACCAATTCATGTTACAGCGATGCATTGTACGGGAGCTTAATCAAGAGAAATCGGGTTCCAACCAAGCATTAAACACCAAGGGTTGAGGGGGGAGATTATATTCGCTAGCTAAAAGCTGTAATAATCAAGTAAAAGTTCGTTGTGGTCAAGGGAAAACTTCACTGTCAACAAGTGTAAAACAAGATTGGTTGTGACGGGTGAATACAGATTTCTTGCAATAACCAGAGATAGAAATAATAGAAAAACTAAAATGCAAGAGTTGTAGCAGAACACTATATAAAATTTAACATCAGTTTACTTTTCCAATAAACGAGAATATCCAAGCATAAGTCCTAATACCATCTACCAGACGGAATTGAAAAGTGTACTGTTGCCTGATCGCCCGCTCTGAATGATGTCCCGCGCGCTCCGTGCCACTCCCACTCGCCGACCGTCGAGAATTCACCAGTACCTCCCAGCCAATGCTATGGGTACTCTCCTTACCCCTTAGCCCCTCGAGCCGCAAAGGGGCCACACACACTATCCAGAGGTTTCGTCTAGCCCCCAACTTGCCTCACAAGGCCGATCTACCACTCCTCTCCGAGCTGGGTATACCAACTCCCACAAGTAAATCAGTCAAGTCGATATTTCTTTAGTGTAATGTTACGCAAATAGAAGATGATCCTTCATCCTTCTCCTTCCTTTATTTTATAGAGTTTCGAACTCCCTTTCTTTCCTAAAATCTCATTTAATTAAAGTTTTAAAAATAAATTCCTAAAATTTCCTCTCCGTACAAGTGTCCCCCATCCCCTACATTCCTCCATAAATTAATTTCTTTAATTAAGTAATAATCTTTATTTCCCTCACCCACCTAGAGTTACTCCTAGAATCACTCCTAGGTGTCCCTAAATTCCCTTACAGGTTTTAAAGGCTTTCCCTATTATGAAATTGCTAATTCAGTTTAAAATTAGAAAGCTCTTTAATGTAGATTCTTCCCAATGTAGATTATGCCCGTCAGAATTCTTCCCAAAGCTCGCTTAGGATCAACATCCTCAACTCATCGTTTTGAGGTACGTAGATCCGACTTTTAAACCTCAATAAGCCATCGCTATCAAATGAAAATCCCTCAAATCGTGGTACCCTCATTGTGTTTTGTTCGATAAAACCCTCGACCTCTTTGTACCAGTCATCATCACGCTGTAATGTGAAAATCTTTTCACGTAGATTCATCTGAAGAGGCAACACCGAAAATATGTGTGGTCTTTGACTCAATGCATTCGCCACCCTACTCACTGTCCCTTTTATGTAAGTAATCTCGAAATCGTACTCGCTAAGAAATTCTGACCAACGACGTTGGCGCGTGTTCAAGTCACTTTGCGTAAATATGTGTTGTAGTCCACAATGGTTAGTCTTTAGTTCAAATTTTCATCCAACAAGATAGTGTCTCCAAACATTCAAGGCATATACGATGGCTAACAAATCCAAATCATGTGTCGCATAGTTCTCCTGATGCCTTCTTAGTTTCCTCGAAATGTAAGCGATTACTCGCCCGTCTTGCATCAAGACCCCTCCTAAGCCCTCCTTGGATGCGTCAGTGCATACCAAGAAGTCCATGTCCATGTCAAGGACCTTTATTATCGGTGCGGTTGTCAACAATTCCTTGAGCCTCCGAAACACTTCCACTCATTTCTTGGTCCAAACAAACTTCTTGTTCTTCTTTTGCAACTCTGTGATCGGATTTGCTATCTTCGAAAATCCCTCGACGAACCGTCGATAGTATCCTGCTAAACCCATGAAGCTACGCACTTCCGGGACATTCGTAGGCACAAGCCATTCCATAATATTCTCGACCTTGGCTGGATCCATGGCGATGCCTTTGCTGGAGATGACATGCCCTAAGTAGTGAATCTTTGATTGATAAAAAGAGAATTTGGAAAACTTCCCATACAGTTTGTTCTCTTGTAGACACTGTAGTACCAAGCGCAACTGCTCGTTGTTCTCCTCCGTCATCCGAGAGTAGATCAAAATATCGTCAATGAATACTTGGACGAACTTTTCCAAGTACTCACGGAACACCCCATTCATCAAACTCATAAATACCCTTGGGGCATTTGTCAGTCCAAACGGTAAAATAATAAACTCGTAATGTCCAAACCTCATCTTAAAGGAGATATTAGGGACGTCATCCTCCTTGATCCATAATTGGTGATACCTTGATTGCAAATTGATCTTGGATAACACCATCGCACTCTTCATTTGATCGAACAGATCATCAATTCTCAGCAACGGATACTGATTCTTGATCGTGGCCTTGTTCAATTGACGATAGTCAATGCAGAACCTCCACGATCCATCCTTCTTTCGTATGAAAATAATAGGTGCACCCGACAGTGACACACTAGGATGTATCAGTCCCAGGTCCAACAACTCCTTCAGTTTCATTTTCAACTCTTGTAACTCCGGGGTCGACATCCGATAAGGCATTCTTGCTATCGGTTCAATCCCTAGTTTTAGGTCTATGGTAAAATCCAATTCCCTTTCTAGTGACATCCCAGCTAACTCCTCTGGAAACACATCTGCAAACTCTCTCACCACCGGAAGGTGTTCTAAACCTTTCGCGACTCCCTTCTCATTTAATGCAAGGATCGCATAAATCTTTCACCCCTTGCGCATGCTCTTCCGAAGTTGCAAGGAATAGATGAACCTCAGGGAAACTCCCTAGTTCCGTCCTATAATCACACGTCTCTGTCCCTCGTCATCGACCAAGCTCAACCGTTTTTTCTTACAGTTGAGTATCGCCTCATGCGATTCTAACTAGTCCATACCAATCACGACGTCATAATATCCTAAGATCGTGACGTACAGGTTTTCCCTTGTGACAAACTCTCCCAGGTTAAGGACACAGCCCGTAACCTTTCCCCCAACCTTTTGTTTGGCTCCCAAATCCATCTCCATGAAGCTAAAATCATCATGTTTGACTGCCTTTACCTTAATCCTTTTTAGCGCTGCACCAGAAATGAAACTCTCGGTAGCACCGGGATCTATCAAAATACTAAGGGTCTGGTCAACGATGGTACCTGTCGTCTCGAGCATAGTCGATTGGTGTTCTCCCTGGTGGTTATTCACCGCTCCATGAATCCGATGGGCCTTGCCCATATCTCCCATAGTAGTGGGTCTGACTGATCTAGACACTCTGGTCCTCTCCATAGGGCAGTCATGCTAGTAGTGTGGCTCCCCACACATCCAACACCCCTTCTTCGGCCCAGTAGTCCTGGTACCTGAAGTAGAAGATGACGGCCCACCGGCCTCGAACCCTGGTATGTTCTATTGAACATGCCTAAACTGCTATTGTGGCGGTCAACGCTGTTGTTGATGTTGTGGTTCCCGATAAGTTGTCTGCAGCTGAAGCGTCGGTCGCCGAGGTGTAGTGAAAGTGGATCCCCTCTGGAAGCCACGATATCCCAGTGTATGTCTAGCTTATTTCTTATGCTTCTATGCTCTAGATGAAACCTATGCTACTGGTCTCACTAGAGTCCTGGTTTGACCCCCACTGATAAGCTCCTCCTGTACTATGAGGGCCTTCTGGACGACATCATGCAAGGTTTGAGGCATCAAAATCCTAAACTTCGCATGTAGGCCACCGTTAAGGCTGAACACGAACCTGTTGAACTTAATTTTCTTAGTGTTAAAGTGCGGAGCATACCAGAGCAACTCCATCAAATGAGCCTCGTACTTGGGCACCGTACGACCTCCTTGTCATAAGGCGTTGAACTCATTAAGCTAATGCTCAATGAATTCCTCTGAAAGGTACCTCTCTCGGAACTATTCCTTGAACAGTTCCCATGACACGTCTTTGACAACCATGTTCAGCTGCGGTAGGAGCATCTTCCACCATAGAAGAGTGCTCCCCTTCAGTTAAAAGACCGCCATGCGGACCTTCATGTTGGAGGTATAATCGTGAAGTGAGAAGAACATCGCCATGTTCTCCAACCATGCCTCGGTGGCTGCGCCATCCGGGGCACCAAAGAACTCAAGAAATCTGACCTTCTAGAGTTCATGGTGAAAACTACCAGTACCGATAGGGGCGTGCGACAGAACCTCAGGGGGTTTCGGTACCCTGGCCTCATTTCTGTCCAACCGGTTGATCAGTGCCTCGGACATGCGCTGAAAGGATCTCATCATTCTGACTACATCACCAACTATTATCTGCTCCTGTCCAAGAACCTACTCGTCCCCCTGGGGGGTAGACCCCTCAGGCATGGATGCTACTGGAGGCGTCATTACCCCTCCCCTAGTGCCTCGACGTTTGCCTCCGCGGCATCCTCTAACCATGATTACATGCATGCACACAAGTCAACTTAATCAGCAACAGTATAATCAATCATATCAACGAAAGACGTAGCGATCCAAAGTCACGGGTTGAACCTCACTCTGATACCATATGTAATGAACCTCCCGTTCATCACGACATCAAGCCTCTCCTAACAAGTGCAATTTTTTTTATTTTTTTTTTGTGTGTGTAGGAAGGTAAGCATGACATTATACTCAACAACGCAACATGATGACGAAAACTACGCAAGCAATTCTCACAACCTCAACATAATGACCTGACAAGAACAAGAATGACTACCCACTCATCCTACCCTGCAATGGTTAGGACCTTTAGGACACATAAGAAATTCTCAAGCCCAGGTTCCCATCGATCTTGACCATTTAAGGTCTTGGGGCTGGCGACTATTCTGAGGAACAAGGAGGTGTCTACATCCCGCCCGACACAAGCAGACCAAGCAATTAAATGTTTACAACCAAGTACAACAATAATTAAATGAACAACCACATCCTCTATGGAAGGCGCAAGTTAGAAAAGACTCCATCAACAACCAACCATTATTTAAGACAAGGGCATTATCTACAACTCAAATTGGAATTAATTACAGATCAATTACTCCATTTAATATCCATTAGCCGACGAGTTACCAACCAAACCTTAAAAATAAAGTAAATTTAATTAATTGCAAAATCCCCATTTACTAATATCATAATAGCTTATTGTACTTAGTTGAAAAAGACATTACATTTTATATGTTATCTAATAACAATAAAAATCCTTGTAATCAACCTATATTAATTTAGCCATGGAAATTTATATTATTTAAAATATGAAGGTAAGTGTTGTTAGAACCAATCTAATCATAACAAGAATTATAAAACCACCTTTTTTCACAAATGACACATTCAACTCCGCAACTTAATGGTGCGGGATTATTGTTAGCATCCAACCATTATGCCATGTAATAGCATCTAAATCAACAACGAGAAAACTAAAACTAAGTCGTAAATCTTGATAACCATGGAAACCATCTTAAACTAGAATGCTACCATCAAATTGAATAAAGAAGCAAAAACAAGGCATTTATCATAAGGCGGATAACAAATAACCAGGCATTTGATGTAACGCATATAACAAGGCATTTAGAAATAATAAATAAGCAATTAATATGGCATTGATAAAATTTACTACCAGGAAAAAAAAATATAAAGGTAAGGACTCAGGGCAGGGGCAAATCTCAAGCACAATCTTTGAATCAATAGCTGGTTGTCTAAGCTAGAGTCAAGCACAGATTAATGCGCATCAGCGATTGAGGTGATTTTGTCTATTCCACCGCACGCTCAGTCAATCCTTTAAGGCAACGTGTCCAGTGAACAACAACATAGTCCGACATTCAAGGCGAAACACAGTGGTAGCTTAAAGGCATTTGTGGTCATTGTGGTAATTTCAGACACGTTTCAAAGGTGAATGATGGTCAAATCATAGCAAGAAACTTGAAGAATGGAAAAGCTAAATCCGTGGGTGGAAACAACACGCTCAGGCAACGTCTTAAAGCCCCCAAAAATCATGGGTAAAAGTGGCCAGCCCAGGCAACGCATTGAAGAAAACGGTGGTCATTTAAACATTAAAAACGCAGAGAACAGTGACAAACCAAGGTTGAAAATCACAGGTTTGACAGTCAAGGTTATACCGCCAAGCATTAGGGAGGGAGCTTGTCCACAAGGATTGGAATAAAAACTCTTACATTCTACGTATCGGGGGTTCCAAGGGAATGTCATTAACCCTATCCCTCCTTTACGAATAATCCTGAGTTTGTTAAAGGAAAACGAATGATCCTTCTATTTTTATTTCAATGCTAGGAATTTTACACATAATTTCTTTACGCTAAACAGAAATGTGCAGTGGAAAAAAAAATGGTATCAAATAATTGAAGTAGGGGAGGATCACCACTACCCACTATTCCATAAGATTTAACTTTTTCACCCATACAATACCGTTAAGATTGCATTTCAAAGGCAGTATCAATTCATGTGTGGAAATAGTAACATTTAAGACAGTGAAAGCAGTAAAGCGATATTGGTAGTTTAAAATTTATAAATTCTGGTGGAGTGCTAGATGTAATTCAAGCTAATCGGGCAACTAGCAAGGCCGACAGTGCCTCATTGGGAGGCCTAGTGCACAGGAGAAGGCATGAGCTAAGTTAGCGGAGCATTCTTCATACGATGAACGATTAAGAGAACCCAACATTATTCAGCCAAATTGTTTTAAGGAAAACGTTACACAGCCAAAAGTAATGCAACAAAAAGGGATGCAACAAAAACATTATTCAACCAATTCATGTTACAACGATGCATTGTACAGGAGATTAATCAAGTGAAATCGGGTTCCAGCCAAGCATTAAACACCAAGGGTTGAGGGGCGAGATTATATTCGCTGGCTAAAATACGTAATAATCAAGTAAACGTTCGTTGTGGTCAAGGAAAAACTTCATTTTCAACAAGTGTAAAACAAGAGTGGTTGTGACGGGTGAATACAAATTTCTTGCTGTAACCAGAGATAGAGATAAAAGAAAAACTAAAACACAAGAGCTGTAGCGGAACGTTATATAAAATTTAACATCAATTTACTTTTCCAATAAACAAGCATATCCAAGCATAAGTCCTAATACCATCTACCAAACAGAATTGAAAGGCGTACCATTTCCTGATCGCCCACTCTGAATGACTGTGACGACCTTCTTTCATTACGACAACTACTCTAATAATAGGTGCAATTTTTTTTTTTATGTGTGTTTAAGGTGTGTGCGCGCGGGTGGAAGTAACAAGCACACTTGAACCTACGTCGCCACTCGACAACCAACAATATGCAACCACGATGTTTATTACAAGAAGACTGAAGGCACACAACGAGTAACTACAACAATATACAACCATAGGCATAAGGCGTACAATGCAAACATTTAACGACATACTGGGTTATGGACAGTAAGAACACAGAGGGAAGAATCCAAGGTGGTAGAGTTTACTATTTCTGCACAAGAAAGCAGGGGTTTTAGTCTTATGTCTTCTCGAAAGAAGATTAGACAAGCTCTTGGCCGACTGCTCAGGTAGAAACTAGTAACCCGACTACGAACAAGACGCAAGCCAGACGATCACCACAAGACGACACACGACATAACATAGTGACAACAAGCAATAACGCCCCTAGACATAAGGCGTACAACTAGTAGCTGTAAGAAGAAAATGATACCAGGTGTTAAGCACAGTACAGTCACAGGTGGAAGAATCCAACAATAGAGTTTACTATTTCTGCACAGAAAAGAAGGGCTTTTAGTCTTATGTCTTCTCGAAAGAATATTAGACAGTCTCCTGGCCGACTGCTCAGGCAGAAACTAGTAACCTCTATCAGGTGTGTCGCAAGAGTGGAAACCTTGCCTTTAAAGGGCCCGAGACTCTTGATACGACACTGGATTCTATACATGGAAAATCACGCACAGACTTATACACTGAGGCTACCTGGGGAGTCTACCTCCCGCCTAACCAACAGTCCCGACACACGGAAGGTTTAACAACCAAGCCCAACTTTATCTACAAGGAACAACACCCTCCATACAGTCTCAGAGATTCTATTGCACTTAACTCAAGGTTAATACACCGTAAATGTTTACTAATAGTGATGAAAGTTACAAAACACTGCCCAGAAATATTAACACCCTTCATTTATCTCACATATTCGGGCCATGCTTTTAAAATTACAATACCTCTTATGCTACCACCACCAAATTTATAATGACCTTCCAAAATAAACATTCAATTAAACATGAGGAGCTCACAATTGCGAAGTCATCAATGATCATAAAGTTCAAATAATAATGCATTAAAATAACATCATAATTATAGGTAACATCAGTTTGAAATTAGCAATATACACCATAATTTAAGGTGGCAATCTATAAAATAATAAAATTTAAAATGAGAATACTTAAAAAGGGAAATATTTGGAAATGACAAACTATCAATATTGCAAATGACTCTAATTAAAGATAACAATTAATTAAAGATGTCAATGTATAGAATTACATCATAAATATAGGTGACATCAATTTGAAAATAACCATATACATCTTAATTTAAAAAAATGGCAATCTATAAATAATAAAATTTAAAACGACAATAATTAAAAAGGGCATGACAAACTATCAATATTACAAATGACAATAATTAAAGATAACAATCAATTAGAGATGTCAATATATATAATTACATCATAACTACAGGTGACATCAATTTGAAATAAAAATATACATCATAATTAAAAATGGCATTCTATAAATACTAAAATTCAAAATGACAATAATTAAAAATAACATTAAATAAACTGTCAATGTCTAGATAGGCTTCTCATTACAATATTGGTAAACAAATATTCGATGTGTTACCATGATAAACTAAAATCAAGGAAAAACTTTTTAAATCGGATAGTAAAGAATCAAGGAAAACCTTTTTAATTCGATATTGGTAATATGCTGATATTAAGCACAAAAAGGCTACTCGATTGTCCAATTGGCGTGAGCCATTGGTCTCATTATCCCTGAATCTCGACTTAGGTTGGCTGCTACTGTTTTAAGGGCCCAAGGAGGCGATAGCAAGTGTTTAAAGACGGAACCCGCACATTTAAGAACGCGCAAGATCAGGTATTAAAGAATAATAAAAACGCAGACCCCCAAAAAGGAAAAATGCAACTGTAATTATACCCATGAATGCCATTTAAAAAAAACTCCCAAGATATACCAGTAAGACGCAGATCATTCAACGCCCAACACATACAATGAATGCCATAAAAAAAAATTCCCAAGATATACCAACAAACGCAGATCCTTCAACGCCCAACACATACAATGAATGCCATAAAAAAAAATGCCCCAGATATACCAGCAAAACGCAGATCCTTCAACGCCCAACACATACAATGAATGCCATTAAAAAAATGCCCAAGATATACCAGCAAAACCCAGATCCTTCAATCCCCAACACATACAATGAATGCCATTAAAAAAAAATGCCCAAGATATACCAGCAAAACGCAGATCCTTCAACGCCCAACACATACAATGAATGCCATTAAAAAACACCCAAGATATACCAGCAAAATGCAAATCCTTCAACGCCCAACACATACAATGAATGTCATTAAAAAAATGCCCAAGATATACCAGTAAGACACAGATCATTCAACGCCCCACACATCCATTCTTCTCATGGCCAGAATGCAACGATAACAATCTCAGACAATCGCCAGAATACCAATGGTAACAATTTCAGACGATTTGTCGACTACAATGATGACAATTTCAGACCATTTCCAGAATACGAACAATATCCATCTCAGATAATTACCAGAATGCAATGATAACTAATAAAGACAAATTTCGGCATACAATGACAGAAATTTCAAAACATCTACCCCAACAAAAGGTTTCCAGAACATTATCGATGTAGCATACAAAAACGAACCACCACAGTTGAAGCAACATCTTAATATAATGCATCATAACTGCATAAGAGAATAACTAGATAGTCTACTCTACCAAAAATAAAATTCATACCATTGCCTCTCGCCCGCTTCGGATGACGTCCCGCGCTCTGTGCCACTTCCCACGCTCTGTGCCGCTCCCGCTCGCCGACCGTAGAGATGACACTGGTACCTCCCAGCCAATCGCTAGGGGTACTCTGCTTCCCCCTTAGCCCCCCGAGCCGCAAAGGGGACACACAAGATCCAGAGATAAGACTAGCTTCTCAGCTCGCCTCCTAGGCTCAGTTACCACTCCAATACAACTAAGAAATTCCCAACTCCTCACAAGCAATCAGTCAAGCCACAATCCGGCAGCGTAACGTTACGCTAGCCGTTCCTCCCTTCTTCCTCCAATTTCCCCTTCTTTTATAGAAATTTGAGACCCACCTACTTTCCTAAATCATTATTAATTTAAGTTTTATTGACAATCCTCTAAAAATTCTTTGTCGTCCAAGTGTCACTCATCCCCCACGTTTCTCCACAATTTATTTTCTTTAAAAATATTAAAAGACTCATTTCCCTCACCCCCCTAAAGTCGCTCCTAAAATTACTGCTAGGGTTCCTAGATCCCCTCTCATGCTTTTAATAACTTTCCTAAAATTAAGTTTCTGATTTTTAGTAACTCCTTCAGTGTTGATTCCTTTTTTCTTTTTACCCTATGTCCCCTACTTTCCTTTATTATGAGTTTCCTATTTCTATTATTTATTCCTTCCCCCCCCTTTTTTTCTTTTAAACCCAAAAAAATAAATGCTCTTATAAATCTTTTCATTATATATTTGAAATCCAAACTTTTATACCACCCACACTTTAAATAATTTATTTCTTTTTATAATTTAAAAACCATGGGTTTCAATTAATTTATCTCCCTCATTACTTTACCCCCCCATTATTTAAGAAAACTTTAACTAACACTTAGGAGGGTTTTAGTTTACGCCCTTATGTTTATTTTTGTAGGATTTTTTTTTCTTAGGGATTATCAAGATTTTATCTTAGAGATGTTTTAGATTTAGGTTTAGATTTGAATTGGGCGACAATTCATTAGGGGAGTCGTTTTGAGAATTTCTTAAGGCGTTAAGGTCTTAGGGTCATCTAGGTTGTCTCATCATCATCAT
>SNQJ01S0085059.1:43570-54363 GCA_010110895.2 Picea sitchensis
ATAAATGAGATCATTTAATTTGGCGCCTTGGTAAGAATGTAATCAGACCTCGAGCCATACGCTCTCATCTGAGATAGACAGAGGCATTTATAGTAGTAGTTGCAGGTAGATAGAATTAAATACTAGATTAGATAGTTCTAGAAGGAAGAGGGACAACCGAACATAGACACCCTCATTTGTATCATTGTAACATTAGCAATAGAGAAAAAAAAAAAAAGAAGAATAGAAAGCATAGGAGAATAACAGAGAGTTGTAGAAGAACACCCATGTATAGATCTTGAATTAATAGAAGAAGTTGATTCAGATTCATGGATGTTGTGTTGTTCTCTGTGTATGTGTGTTGAATGCTCTGCTTATGAATATTTCTTCCTGTAAGGCATTTGTTGTTATGTCATGCATATGATTTCATGTGTTAAGATAGAAATTTGAGAGGAAGTGAATGAGTTACAATCGTTTCTCTGCTTGAGCAAGGATTCTTGCAGGGAGTGCAGTTGAAGTCGTCCGCAAGGGAGTGCATTGACAGAAGGCTCAGAGAGATATCTTTTGTTCTCATTCATTGTGAAGGTGCAGTTAGGCATCGAGCCGTGCAAGGAGTGCGTAGACTAAGGAAGGAAGTCTCAGTCGTGAAACTGAGTAGAAGCTTTGGGAGACTGCTGCTGCAGGTGTGCGCAGAGTCAAATAACTTCAACACTTAGACGTGATTGAAGATTTTCCGCAAGGAGTGCGTGCAAAGAACCTCGTTGAGGTTGAAGAAGTTCAGAAAAGCTCAGGAAGGATAAGCCTATGAGTCGCTGAAGAACAACGCAGATAAGTGTCACTGAAGTCAAAGGAAGCTGCTGTCAGAAGTTGGAGAGAAGCGTCGCAGGTTGGCGAAGCGACAGAAGAATCTCGTAGAGAGATACTCTTTCTTCAATTCGTGGAGTTACAAAAGGAAGAACGGACGGTCGAAATCCTCTGAGGAGATTTCGTGAAGTTTCGAGGATCATCGGATATTGCAGAGGTGCAGGGGGGTTATGGTGCGAATGTCCAAAGAGTTTGAAGCTCAGGAGAAGGCCAGGAGTCATCCATCTGTAGAAGGCAGGTGGCAGAGATCGGTGATCTCACGAACTCAGGAGTTCACTGGTTGAGAACCCATGTATTGGGTAGTCCAAGTCACGAAGAAGTGAAGTGGCGAGAGGTTGTGAGCCGTCCATCTATAAAGGACAGGCGACAGAGATCTAAGGATCTCATGAACTCGGGAGTTCGCAGGGTGAAAGCCAAAGGGTTGAGCATCGCAAGTCGCGAGACGCGAGGTCACGAAGAAGCGAAGTGGCGAGAGGCTGTGAGCCATCCATCTGAGAAGGACAGGTAGCCGAGTTCTAGAGATCTCGTGAACTCAGGAGTTCGCAGGGTGAAAGCCCAAGGATTGGGCATCGCAAGTCGCGAGGACGCAAGAAGCGAGAGAAGGATAGCCGTTGGATCCGGATTGCAGGAGGACTGTTGGATACGCGCGTTGGATCGTGTCTCGGGACCTCGCAAGAAAAAGTTTGAGAGTTTGGTCATGGGGATCGTGAGGTTGCGAGAGGCGATATCCCGACAGCTAGAGAGCAGTGTGGGCCATAGCGGAGCATGAGTGGAATACAAGTGGCACCAGTCCTCGGGATCTCGTCGCGAGAAGTCCCGAAGCATTTGGCGTTAGGACTCCCGAGTCGCAAAGTGCTGAGAGAAAAGTTGTGTGGACGCGTGGTAGAGTATAATGTGGCACCCGCATGGTCGACGGGTGGACACGCGTTGCTTGGAGATAGAGCCATCATTCCGTTGAATTCTCGCATCTCGGGAATTAGTGGAACAAGAGAGTGAAAAATTGATAGTTCAACCTGCGAGGTTGCGAGTAGCGAAATCCCTCCGGGAAAATTCAGCGAGTTGACTGACCATCGGGTCTTGGGGATCCGAGGGCCCGGTGTTCAACCTTTGAACTCATGAAGTCATGAGTTCTGATTCCTCGACAAATCAAGGAAGGGGGATTGCATGAGAGAACTGTGGGAGCAAATTTCTCGATAGGGAAATAGAAGAACCTTGGAGTTCTTCGGGCCGAGAAGAAGAAGATCCTGTGAGAGCGGATGTGCCCATGGTTGGAGCGCACCTACGTCAAGTGGTATCAGAGCTTGTATCTATTTGTATACTTCAGACAGAGGGAGAAAGAGGAGGAAAGCACTATGATACACACGTCAAGTGGTATCAGAGCATAGAAAAGTTTCTTTGATTTCTGTAGCAGAGAAAAAGGAGAATTCACCATGCCGCCAAGGAGAAGAGGTAGACAATCACCTGATCCGGGGGAGGAAAGGGAAGTGTCCAGAGACAGAGGTAGGCAAGTACAGAATCCAGACGTAGAAAAAGTAATGCGAAATATTCGTGCCAGAATGGAGGACATGGAGATAAGGCAAAGGCGAAACGCTGATGCAGGAGATATCAATGAATCCGAGGATGAAGGTAATGTTGGACATGAAGAAGAAGAAACCCAGAAGAAGATGCAGACAATGAGCGTTTAATTAAGGCTATCGCTCGGATGCGTTTGAAAACAAAGATGGACATTCCAACTTATGAAGGGAGTCTGGATGCAGAAGAGATGCTAGACTGGATTAGATCTCTTGACACTTACTTCGATTATGAAGATATCGAAGATGATAAGAAGGTCGGACATGTTATCACAAGATTAAAAGGACATGTAGCACCGTGGTGGGATGAACTGCAAGCTGATAGGTGTTGCCAAGGCAAACAAAAAATTAAGAGCTGGGACAGGATGATAGCCAAGATGAAGGCAAAATTTATTCCCAGGGATTATCAAATTTCTCTGTTCAGGAGGATGCAGAACCTGAGACAGAAGCTGATGACAGTGAAGGAGTATACTGAAGAATTTTATAGGTTAAATATCAGGGCAGGTCATCGTGAAAGCAATGACGAAAAGGTGGCCAGGTACATGAATGGCCTGAGGTATGAAATTCAGGATGAAATCAATTTGGCAACCATCCGAACAGTGGAGGATGCTTACCAATTAGCTCTGAAAGCTGAGGAGAAGTTGAGCCATAAAAAAAGTCAGAGAGGCAGAGGCAGGAGTCAGCCCAAAGGCAAGTCGGTTGCCCAAGATAAATACCAGAAGCCCAAGGATGACTGGAAGAAACCTCAGACTCAGACAGAGAGAGGTGGAACCTCACAAAGAGGGTGATATGCTGAGCAAAGAGGACAACATACTAAGCAGAGAGGAGGTTATGCTGATAATAATAGGTTTCCTCGTACCAGAGGTAGAGGAAGAGGAAGAGGTGGAGTAATCACATGCTTCACATGTGGAAAAGATGGACACAAGTCAGTCGATTGTCCAGATAGAAAGAAGGATGGAGGAGAGACTCACATCGCCGAGGCACAGAGGCGATATGTTGAGGTAAAGTACGCTGAAGGTGGAAGATCGCTGGTGATGCGGAAAGTCCTTTTGATGCCAGAGAAAGAGAAGGAAAGTTCAGCACAGAGGAACAGTCTTTTCAGAACTTCTTGCAAGACAAAAGTTTGGGCATGCAAAGTCATCGTGGACAGTGGAAGCACCGATAATCATGTTTCAACCGAGATGGTGGAGAGGCTGGAGCTGGAGACAACTGATCATCCAATTCCATACAAAGTTTCATGGCTACAGAAGGGACATCAGGTAAATGTCAATAAACAGTGCTTAGTTGACATTAAGATAGGAGGATATAATGATAGGATTCTATGTGATCTTATTCCTATGGATGTCTGTCATTTTTTGTTGGGTAGACCATGACAATATGATAAAAATGTAATTCATGATGGGAGGATGAACACCTATACCCTGAAAAAGAATGGGAGAACTCACATGTTGTGTCCAATTGAAGATAAAGAGGTGAAGCCGGGAGTGAACAACATAGTACTCCTCATGAGTGGGAAGGAACTTCTTACAGAAGTTAATAAGAAGGAGGATCCACAATTCTTTGTGGTCAGAAAACCGAGAATTGTTCTGACTAGCACAAGAGTGGACGATTTACTAGTTGAAGTTCAGGAACTACTGGAAGAGTTCACTGATATTGTAGTGGACGAACTACCTTGTTCGTTACCACCAATGAGGAGCGTGAGTCACCACATTGATCTCATACTAGGAGCTAGTTTTCCAAACAAAGCCGCATACAGGTTGATGTCGCAGGAGAACGAAGAAGTCAAGAAGCAGGTCTAGGAGTTGTTGGACAAAGGATTAGTCAGGGAAAGCCTGAGTCCGTGTGTTGTTCCGACAATGCTTAGTCCAAAGAAGGATGGAGGTTGGAGAATGTGTACCGACTCAAGAGCGATAAAAAAGATAACTATCAGGTATAGATTCCCATTGCCAAGAATGGATGATCTGATGGATTGCTTAAGTGGAGCAAATTTTTTTTCAAAGATAGATTTGAAGAGTGGATATCATCAGATTCGTATGAGAGAAGGTGACGAATGGAAAAAAACATTCAAGACAAATGAAGGTTTGTATGAATGTCTTGTCATGTCGTTTGGCTTGAAGAATGCACCAAGTACCTTTATGAGGTTGATGAATGAAGTCTTGAAGGAGTTCATCGGGAAATTTGTCATCGTCTATCTGGATGACATATTGGTTTTCAGCAAGACAAAGGTTGAACACTTGAAGCATTTGGCTATTTTGATGAAGAAGCTACAGCAAGAGAAGTTGTTGATAAACATGAAGAAGTCCTCATTCATGAAGACAGAACTCATTTACTTGGGTTTTGTTATATCTGCAAATGAGTTGAGGATGGATCCAGATAAGGTGGAGGTAATCAAGAATTGGCCATCACCGAGGAACGTATTTGAGGTGAGAAGTTTTCATGGTTTAGCTAGTTTCTACCGAAAATTCATTAGAAATTTTAGTGGAATTAGTGCAGCAATGATGGATACAGTGAAGAAAAGAAATAAATCTTTTCACTAGACGGAAGAGGCTGAGAAGAGTTTCAATTTGTTGAAACAAAAGATTACAGAGAAATCAGTGTTGGTGTTGCCAGATTTTCAGAAAACATTTTAGGTAAAATGTGATGCAAGCGGGTTTGCCATAGGAGCAATCTTGAGCCAGGAAGACAGGCCGATTGCATATTTCAGAGAGAAGTTGAATGAGGCAAAAGAGAAATACTCCACATATGATAAAGAATTCTATGCCATCATACAAGCATTGAAGAAATGGAGGCACTATTTGATTCCGAAGGAATTTGTTTTATATAGTGATAACCATGCATTGCAATATGTGACTCAATAGGAAAAGTTGAATCAGAGGCATGTTAAATGGGTTGAATACATGCAAAATTTCACTTTTGTGATAAAATATATTTCTGGTACTGCTAACAAATTTTTTGATGCTTTGAGCAGGAAGTGTTTTCTGTTGCAGGAGTTCAAAGTCAGGACATTAGGCTTTGATGATCGTAAGGACATGTATGCAGATGATTCAGACTTTAAGGAGGCTTATGAAGCAGCTGAGAATCCAGTTCTCAGAGGCAGGTGTTAGTGGATAGATTACGTGATCTAGGACGGATTGTTGTTCAAAAGCAATCAACTGTGTATTCCAAATTGCTCCATGAGGGAGAACTTGTTGAAAGAAAAACACAATGGAGGATTGGCAGGACATTTTGGCCATGATAATACATTTGCAAAGTTGAGCGAGTCATACTTTTGGCCAGGGATGCGATCAGAAGTCAAGAAGTTTGTTGACAGATGTAGGATTTTCCAGCATTCAAAAGGCAGGAAGCAGAATGCGGGTTTTTATCAGCCATTGCCCATACTTGAGAGGCCGTGGGATGAAATTAGCATGGATTTTGTATTGGGATTGCCGAGGACACAAAGAGGTACTGATTCAATCTTTGTGGTAGTTGACAGGTTTGCTAAGATGGAACACTTCATTCCATGCCATAAAACCAACGATGCGACTCACATCGCAAATTTGTTTTTCAAGGAGATTGTTTGACTTCATGGATTGCCGAAAAGAATAGTTTCAGACAGGGACACAAAATTCATAGGGAATTTCTGGAGAACATTATGGAAGAATATTGGAACTAATTTGATGTTTAGTTCTTCTTATCATCCTCACACGGATGGACAAACTTAAGTGGTCAACAGAAGTCTGGGAGACTTGTTGAGAAGCTTGGTGACAGAGCACCATAGCAGCTGGGATAGCATATTGCCACAGGCAGAGTTTTCTTACAATGATTCAGTAAATCAGAGCACAGTAAAAAGCCCATTTCAGATTGTATATGGAATGCAGCCAAGAGGAGTTTCTGAATTGAGGGATTCAGAACAGACTGATACTAGCAGTGCTAGTGCAAGAGAATTCGCTGAAGCGATGAAGGAACTTCACAGCCAAGTGAAGGAGCGGCTATTGAAGTCAAGTCAGGAGTACAAGTGCAGAGCAAATCAACATCGGAGACAACTTCGGTTTGAATTTGGTGATCTAGTTCTAGCACATTTGAGGAAGGAAAGGTTCCCAAGAGGAACATACAACAAGCTGAAGATGAAGAAAATTGGGCCATGCAAGGTCTTGAAGAAAATGGGACAGAATGCTTATGAAATTGAGTTACCAGATGGGATCGCAATATCTCCGATATTTAATGTTTCGGATTTATGCACATATAAAGATGATGAAGCAAGAGCAGAAGGTGATGATCAACCAGAGGTTCAGTGGAAAAAGCAGATGCCAGCTGCAGAGAAGCCATAGGTGGAGCAGATACTGAATAAATGAGTGGGTAAGAAAATCATAAGGAAAGAATATTTTGAATATTTGGTCAAGTGGAAGGGATATCCAGTTGAAGATGCCAGCTGGGAGACTGAAGCAGAAATTCTGAAGCATGGAAATACCATGCAGGAGCTCATGGACAGGAGCCCATGCAAATTTTCAAGCGAGGGAGTATGATGCAGGAGCATCCCTCATGACAAGCAAAACCAACGTGGAAGCAGGCGACAGCTGGAAGACGTCCAACGCAAGTTTTTGAATTTTTAAATTTTCTCTTGAAGTTGATGCGCTAAACATAAATGAGATCATTTAATTTGGTGCCTTGGTAAGAATGTAATCAAACCTTGAGCCATACGCTCTCGTCTGAGATAGACAGAGGCATTTATAGTAGTAGTTGTAGGCAGATAGAATTAAATACTAGATTAGATAGTTCTAGAAGGAAGAGGGAAAACTGAACATAGACACCCTCATTTGTATCATTGTAACATTAGCAACAGGAAAAAAAAATAAAAATAGAGAGCATAGGAGAATAGAAGATAGTTGTAGAAGAATACCCATGTATAGATCTTGAATTAATAGAAGAAGTTGATTCAGATTCATGGTTGTTGTGTTGTTCTCTATGTATGTGTGTTCAATGCTCTGCTTATGAATATTTCTTCCTGTCAGGCATTTTTTGTTATGTCATGCATATGATTTCATGTGTTAAGATAAAAATTTGAGAGGAAGTGAATGAGTTACAATCGTTTCTCTGCTTGAGCAAGGATTCCTGCAAGGAGTACAGTTGAAGTCATCCGCAAGGGAGTGCGTTGACAGAAGGCTCAAAGAGATAGCTTTTGTTCTCATTCATTGTGATGGTGCAGTTAGGCATCGAGCCATGGAAGGAGTGAACAGACTAAGAAATGAAGTCTTAGCCGTGAAACTGAGCAGAAGCTTTGGGAGACTGTTGCTGCAGGTGTGCGCAGAGTTAAAGAACTTCAACACTTAGACGTGATTGAAGATTTGCCGCAAGGAGTGCGTGCAAAGAACCTCGTTGAGGTTGAAGAAGTTTAGCAAAGATCAGGAAGAAGAAGCCTCTGAGTTGCTGAAGAATACCGCAGATAAGTGTGACTAAAGTCGAAGGAAGTTGCTATCAGAAGTTGGAGAGAAGCATCGTAGGTTGGCGAAGAAGGGGAAGAATATCGTAGAGAGACACTCTTTCTTCAATTCATGGAGTTACAAAAGGAAGAACGGATGGTCAAAATCCTCTGAGGAGATTTCGCTAAGTTCTGAGGATCATCAGATCTTGCAGAGGTGCATGGAGGTTACAGCACAAAGGTCCGAAGAGTTTGAAGCTCAGGAGAAGGCCAGGAGCCGTCCATCTGTAGAAGGCAGGTGGGAGAGATCGGTGATCTCGCGAACTCAGGAGTTCGTCGGTTGAGAACCCAAGTATTGGGTAGTCCAAGTCACGAAGCAGTGAAGTGGTGAGAAGCTGTGAACAGTCCATCTATAAAGGATAGGTGGTAGAGATCTAAGGATCTCTCAAACTCAGGAGTTCGCAGGGTGAAAGCCAAAGGGTTGAGCATCGCAAGTCGTGAGACGTGAGGTCACGAAGTAGTGAAGTGGCGAGAGGCTATGAGCCATCCATCTGAGAAGGACAGGTAGCAGAGATCTAGAGATCTCACGAACTCGGGAGTTCGTAGGGTGAAAGCCCAAGGATTGGGAATCGCAAGTCGCAAGGATGCGAGAAGCGACAGAAGAACAGCCGTTGGATCTGGATCATAGGAGGACCATTGGATACGCACGTTGGATCGTGTCTTGGGACCTCGCAAGGAAAAGTTCAAGAGTTTGGCCGTGGTTTTTGTGAGGTTGCGAGAGGAGATATCCCGACAGCTAGAGAGCAGTGTGGGCCATAGCGGAGCGTGAGTGGAATACAGGTGGCACCAGTCCTCGGAATCTCGCCACGAGAAGTCCCGAAGCATTTGGCGTTACGACTCGCGAGTCACGAAGTGCCGAGAGAAGAGTTGTGTGGACGCATGGCAGAGTATAAGGTGGGACCCACATGGTCGACGGGTGGACATGCATTGCTTGGAGATAGAGCCAACATTCCGTCGAATTCTCGCATCTCGGGAATTCGTGGAAGAAGAGGGTGAAAACTCGACAGTTCAACCTGCGAGGTTGCGAGTAGCGAAATACCTCCGGGAAAAGTCAGTGAGTTGACTGACCATCGGGTCTCGGGGATCCGAGGGCCCAGTGTTCAACCTTTGAATTCGCGAAGTCATGATTTCCGATTCCTCGACAAATCAAGGAAGGGGGATCGCACGAGAGAACTGTGGGAGTAGATTTCCCGATAGGGAAATAGAAGAACCTTGGAGTTCTTCGGCCCGAGAAGAAGAAGATTCTGTGAGAGAGGACGTGCCCGTGGTTGGAGTGCGCCTATGTCACAACCCCACTAAACTCCCTTCAACCTTCCTTCCTACGTGACAAAATGACCGCACACGTCCTACACAATCCTTCAAAACAGGATCTGAAAACACCTCACTCGCAGGTTGGAATCCTGACTCCAAACCCTCAAAGGGAGCACTGGAAAAATTTTGAGGCTTCCCGCCAACCATGAATCTATCTTCCATTAAACTGTCTGAGGGAGGAAAAAAATTATCAGAATTAGAAGATATTATCTTACCCAGAGGGGAATCATGTTCCAATTCCAAATGAGGAATATGTTCGAAAGATGAATGTTTTTTTGATTCAGCAATGCCGAAAATGCCAGAGTCCTCGCTTCCAACCGCAACCACATCCTTTAGTTGTCTTCGACATTGGTATCAAAGGTGACCCATACATTTGCAGTCAAAACACCCGAATAGATTCCCCAGGTAATCCAGGTGTTGTAGCATGACTATATATCCCCACACCACTTCAATTCCTACTAGTAATCACTCTTGCAAGTCCACCTCAACCAAGATTTTTCATGAGCGCCTATCAGATCCAGTGATTAAATTTGGATCTATGCTTAGAAATTTCACTAACCTTTCACCAGTCTCCTTGAAAGCCTCTAAATTCCATAGGAAGAGTGGCCATCTAGGAAAAAGTATTCAGATATGTCTGAATCGAAAGGTTTCCTTATCTGGGTTAAAGGCACAATGCCACTTTTTTAGCATCAAACTACCTCCCTTTACCAACCACACATGTTTGAAAATTTTCTTTGCATCCTCCTGGGTATTGAAAACAAAGAAATACCATCCTTTAATAAGGATGTATACTTCCGAAGAATAACCCAGACCTGAGCACCAAGTTTCTTCCACCGAACTCAAAATGTCCCTAGCTCCCAATGCCCTATAGCTTAACTTTCCTACCAAACCACGCGTAGAAAGGAGGCTAATCTCTTTCATCCCTATGTCTTTTCTGAGAGTGACTCTTGGCCTTTTTGAATTAGCTTTTTAAGACTTTGTACTGGTCTTATTTTATACCTCCTTCCTAGTTCTGTTCTCTGCACCAACTACCAAAATCCACCTTCCTCCTAGATTCCTCCACTATCTCGCACAGTTCCACTAGCTCCCTTAGCGGATGAAGCTTAGCCCTGGCCTTAATATTTACTAAACTTGTTTGAAGAGAATCTCTTGTATTATTCAACCTTTCTGTATTACTCTCATACAAACAACTAACCTATTAGTTTGCCAAATCCTGTGGAGTATAGTCCGAATGAAGGTTGGGTGGTGATCCTCCCCAAACCTCACTCTTCTCAATGTATCCATTACATGTATTATTTAATCCCCTATCCTTTGCAAACTTTAATCCCTCGTCCTTTAAACCTACCACTGTTACGCCATTTTTCCCCCTTACCTCTTCCTGTACCCTTGCATGTTTATACCTTTGTAGGTCTTCCTTGTAGACTTCATCAGATTGCAGTAGACCCCCCCGACTCCACCACTTATCCTCTTCCATATGATCTAGAAACACCGCCACCTCACCTGCCATTATTGTCCTAGTTTCAGAACCTCACTACTCTAAAACTTACCTATTCCAATTAGTATCGATACACAGAGGAGAAGTCCACTAAGTCAAGGCTCCCATGCAAGAGATT
>SNQJ01S0085059.1:68466-81595 GCA_010110895.2 Picea sitchensis
GCATGAAAAACTAGATAAGTGTGTGTATTAATTACTGAATATGACTGCTATAAATATCTCTCATTTCTCTGAATAATAAAATCCTCCTCTCACTAGTTTTCCCCTTAGTGGGGTTTTCCAGGGTCTCAATTTGTAGACCAAATCTCTGTGTTGAATTTTCTCTCTGTGTGATTTATTTTTCTATAGCAGACTTATTGTGTTTCAGTTATGAACATTTAATTTCATGCTTACTAATCTGCAGTAGTAAATGTGCAATCCAGGTTGGGAATTTAACTATGTTTCTCAATAAGACTTGAAACTGGGTTGAGGTTTCAAAATTTTACAATAATAACCACGACTCAACGCGATGCAAAGCACTATTCACATAGATAAAATTTCCATCAGTCAAAGTAATACAAGGGACTATTTACATAGATAAAATTTCAGAGTCCACAACTTCAAAGAAAGATTCAGTGTTGAGAAGGACTGGGTTTGGATATATCACAATGTAGGGTGTTACTGTTGATCAAAAGATGATATCATTAATGGTGTGTAAATCTTACTGTATAGTATACTCTCTATACTTTCCATTGCAAAGACAATCACCTTCGCATGTACAGGTAAAATAAAACATCCAATTTACTTGGGGTCTGGAGGTTAGGGTTTGGCATGAACCAGGCAGTCACCATGGTTTGGAGGCTGTACAATCTCTTGCATGGGAGCCTTGACTTAGTGGTCTTCTCCTCTGTGTATCGATACTAATTGGAATAGGTAAGTTTTAGAGTAGTGAGGTTCTGAAACTAGGACAATAATGGCAGGTGAGGTGGCGATGTTTCTAGATCATATGGAAGAGGATAAGTGGTGGAGTCGGGGGGGTCTACTACAATCTGACGAAGTCTACAAGGAATACCTACAAAGGTATAAACATGCAAGGGTACAGGAAGAGGTAAGGGGGACAAATGGCGTAACAGTGGTAGGTTTAAAGGACGAGGGATTAAAGTTTGCAAAGGATAGTGGATTAAATAATACATGTAATGGATACATTGACAAGAGTGAGGTTTGGGGAGGATCACCACCCAACCTTCATTCAGACTATACTCCACAGGATTTGGCAGACAAATAGGTTAGTTGTTTGTATGAGAGTAATACAGAAAGGCCGAATAATACAAGAGATTCTCTTCAAACGAGTTTAGTAAATATTAAGGCCAGGGATAAGCTTCATCCGCTAAGGGAGCTAGTGGAACTGTGCGAGATAGTGGAGGAATCTAGGAGGAAGGTGGATTTTGGTAGTTGGTGCAGAGCACAGAACTAGGAAGGAGGTATAAAATAAGACCAGTACAGAGTCTTGGAAAGCTAATTCAAAAAGGCCAAGAGTCACTCTCGGAAAAGACATAGGGATGAAAGAGATTAGCCTCCTTTCTACGCGTGGTTTGGTAGGAATGTTCAGCTATAGGGCATTGGGAGCTAGGGACATTTTGAGTTGGGTGGAAGAAACTTGGTGCTCAGGTCCGGGTTATTCTTCGGAAGTATACATCCTTATTAAAGGATGGTATTTCTTTGTTTTCAATACCCAGGAGGACGCAAAGAAAATTTTCAAACATGTGTGGTTGGTAAAGGGAGGTAGTTTGATGCTAAAAATGTGGCATTGCGCCTTTAACCCAGATAAGGAAACCTTTCGATTCAGACATCTCTAAATACTTTTTTCTAGATGGCCACTCTTCCTATGGAATTTAGAGGCTTTCAAGGAGACTGGTGAAAGGTTAGTGAAATTTCTAAGCGTAGATCCAAAGTTAATCACTGGATCTGATAGGCGCTCAGGAAAAATCTTGGTTGAGGTGGACTTGCAAGAGTGATTACTAGAAGGAATTGAAGTGGTGTGGGGATATATAGTCATGCTACAACACCTGGATTACCTGGGGACTCTATTCAGGTGTTTCGACTGCAAATGTATGGGTCACCTTTGATACCAATGCCGAAGACAACTAAAGGATGCGACTGCGGTTGGAAGCGAGGACTCTGGCATTTCCGGCATTGTTGAATCAGAAAAAAATTCATCTTTCGAACATATTCCTCATTTGGAATTGGAACATGATTCCCCTCTGGGTAAGATAATATCTTCTAATTCTGATAATTTTTTTCCTCCCTCAGACAATTTAATGGAATATAGATTCATGGTTGGCGGGAAGCCTCAAAATTTTTCCAGTGCTCCCTTTGAGGGTTTGGAGTCAGGATTCCAACCTGCGAGTGAGGTGTTTTCAGATCCAGTTTTGAAGGATTGTGTAGGACGTGTGCGGTCATTTTTTCACGTAGGAAGGAAGGTCGAAGGGAGTTTAGTGGGGTTGCGATGTAGGTGCTCTCCAACCACGGTCACGTCCACTCTCACATGATATTCTTCTTCTCGGCCCGAAGAACTCCAAGGTTCTTCTCTTTCCCTATCGGGAAATCTGCTCCCACAGTTCTCTCGTGCGATCCCCCTTCCTTGATTTGTCGAGGAATCGAAAATCATGACTTCGTGAATTCAAAGGTTGAACACTGGGCCCTCGGATCCCCGAGACCCGATGGTCAGTCAACTCGCTGAATTTTCCCGGAGGGATTTCGCTACTCGCAACCTCGCAGGTTGAACTGTCGAGTTTTCACCCTCTTCTTCCACGAATTCCTGAGATGTGAGAATTCGACGGAATGTTGGCTCTATCTCCAAGCAATGCGTGTCCACCCGTCGACCACGCAGGTCCCACCTTATACTCTGCCACGCGTCCACACAACTCTGCTCTCAGCACGTCGCGACTCGCGAGTCGTAACGCCAAATGCTTCGGGACTTCTCTTGGCGAGATCCCGAGGACTGGTGCCACCTGTATTCCACTCATGCTCTGCTATGGCCCACACTTCTCTCTAGCTTTTGGGATATTTCCTCTCACAACCTTGCGATCCCCACGGCCAAACTCTTGAACTTTTTCTTGCGAGGTCCCGAGACACGATCCAACGTGCGTATCCAACGGTCCTCCTGCGATCCGGATCCAACGGCTGTCCTTCTGTCGCTTCTCGCATCCTCGCGACTTGCGATGCCCAATACTTGGGCTTTCACCCTGCGAACTCCCGAGTTCGTGAGATCTTTAGATCTATGCTACCTGTCCTTCTTAGATGGACGGCTCATAGCCTCTCGCCACTTCACTGCTTCGTGACCTCGCGTCTCGTGACTTGCGATGCTCAACCCTTTGGCTTTCACCCTGCGAACTCCTGAGTTCGCGAGATCCTTAGATCTCTGCCACCTATCCTTTAGAGATGGACGGCTCACAGCCTCTCACCACTTCACTGCTTCGTGACTTGGACTACCCAATACTTGGGTTCTCAACCGACGAACTCCCAAGTTCGCAAGATCACCGATCTCTGCCACTTCCCTTCTACAGATGGACGACTCCTGGCCTTCTCCTGAGCTTCAAACTCTTCGGACCTTCGTGCCGTAACCTCCTTGCACCTCTGAAAAATCCAATGATCCTCGGAACTTAGCGAAATCTACTCAGAGTATTTCGACCATTCGTTCTTCCGTTTGTAACTCCACGAATTGAAGAAAGAGTATCTCTCTACGATATTCTTCCGCCGCTTCGCCAACCAGCGACGCTTCTCTCCAACTTCTGACAACAACTTCCTTCAACTTCAGTCACACTTATCTGCGCTATTCTTCAATGACTCAGAGGCTTATCTTTCCTGATCTTTGCTGAACTTCTTCAACCTTAACAAGGTTCTTTGCACGCACTCCTTGCGGCAAATCTTCAATCACGTCTAAGTGTTGAAGTTCTTTGACTCTGCGCACACCTGCAACAACAGTCTCCCAAATCTTCTACTCAGTTTCACGACTGATACTTCCTTTCTTAGTCTGTGCACTCCTTGCACGGCTCGATCCCTAACTGCACCTTCACAATGAATGAGAACAAAATCTATCTCTTTGAGCCTTCTGTCAACGCACTCCCTTGCGGACGACTTCAACTGCACTCCTTGCAGGAATCCTTGCTCAAGCAGAGAAACGATTGTAACTCATTCACTTCCTCTCAAATTTCTATCTTAACACATGAAATCATACGCACGGCATAACAACAAATGCCTAACAGGAAGAAATATTCATAAGCAGAGCATTCAACACACATACGCAGAGAACAACACAACAACCATGAATCTGAATCAACTTCTTCTATTAATTCAAGATCTATACACGGGTATTCTTCTACAAATCTCTGCTATTCTCCTATGCTCTCTATTTTTTTTATTTTTTTTCGTGTTGCTAATGTTACAATGATACAAATGAGGGTGTCTATGTTCGGTTTTCCCTCTTCCTTCTAGAACTATCTAATCTAGTATTTAATTCTATCTACCTGCAACTACTACTATAAATGCCTCTGTCTATCTCAGACGAGAGCATATGGATCAAGGTCTGATTACAGTCTTACCAAGGCACCAAATTAAATGATCTCATTTATGTTTAGTGCATCAACTTCAAGAGAAAATTTAAAAATTCAAAAACTTGCGTTGGACGTCTTCCAGTTGTCTCCTGCTTCCACGTTGGTTTTGCTTGTCATGAGGGATGCTCCTGCATCATACTCCCTCGCTTGAAAATTTGCATGGGCTCCTATCCATGAGCTCCTGCACGGTATTTCCATGCTTCAGAATTTCTGCTTCAGTCTCCCAGCTGGCATCTTCAACTGGATGTCCCTTCCACTTGACCAAATATTCAAAATATTCTTTCCTTATGGTTTTCTTACCCACTCGTTTATTCAGTATCTGCTCCACGTGTGGCTTCTCTGCAAATGGCATCTGCTTCTGCCACTGAACCTCTGGTTGATCATCACCTTATGCTCCTGCTTCATCATCTTTATATGGGTATAAATCCGAAACATTAAATATCGGAGATATTCCGATCCCATATGGTAACTCAATTTCATAACCATTCTGTCCCATTTTCTTCAAGACCTTGCATGGCCCAATTTTCTTCATCTTCAGCTTGTTGTATGTTCCTCTTGGGAACCTTTCCTTCCTCAAATGTGCTAGAACCAGATCACCAAATTCAAACTGAAGTTGTCTCCGATGTTGATCTGCTCTGCGCTTGTACTCCTGACTTGACTTCAATAGTCGCTCTTTCACCTGGTTGTGAAGTTCCTTCATTGCTTCAGCGAATTCTCTTGCACTAGTACTCCTAGTATCAATATGTTCTGAATCCCTCAATTCAGAAACTCCTCTCGGCTGCATTCCATATACAATCTGAAATGGGCTTTTTCCTGTGCTCCGATTTACTGAATCATTGTAAGCAAACTCTGCATGCGGCAATATGCTATCGCAACTGCTATGGTTCTCTGTGACCAAGCTTCTCAACAAGTCTCCCAGACTTCTGTTGACCACTTATGTTTGTCCATCCATCTAAGAATGATAAGAAGAACTAAACATCAAATTAGTTCCCAGCTTCTTCCATAATGTTCTCCAGAAATTCCCTATGAATTTTGTGTCCCTGTCCGAAACTATGCTTTTCGGCAATCCATGAAGTCAAACAATCTCCTTGAAAAACAAATTTGCGATGTGAGTCGCATCGCTGGTTTTCTGGCATGGAATGAAGTGTTCCATCTTAGAAAACTTGTCAACTACCACAAAGATTGAATCAGTACCTCTTTGTGTCCTCGGCAATCCCAATACAAAATCCATGCTAATTTCATCCCACGGTCTCTCAGGTATGGGCAATGGTTGATAAAAACCCGCATTCTGCTTCCTGCCTTTTGAATGCTGGAAAATCTTGCATCTGTCAACAAAATTCTTGACTTTTGATCGCATCCCTGGCCAAAAGCATGACTCGCTCAACTTTGCAAATGTATTATCATGGCCAAAATGTCCTGCCAATCCTCCACTTTGTTTTTCTTTCAACATGTTCTCCCTCATGGAGCAATTTGGAATACACAGTTGATTGCTTTTGAACAGAAATCCACCCTGGATCACGTACTCTATCCACTAACTCCTGTCTCTGAGAACTGGATTCTCAGCTGATTCATAAGCCTCCTTAAAGTCTGAATCATCTGCATACATGTCCTTAAGATCATCAAAGCCTAACGTCCTGACTTTGAACTCCTGCAACAGCAAACACTTCCTGCTCAAAGCATCAACCACTTTGTTAGCAGTACCAGAAATATATTTTATCACAAAAGTGAAATTTTGCATGTATTCAACCCATTTAACATGCCTCTGATTCAACTTTTCCTATTGAGTCACATATTGCAATGCATGGTTATCACTATAAAAAACAAATTCCTTCGGAATCAAATAGTGCCTCCATTTCTTCAATGCCTATATGATGGCATAGAATTCTTTATCATATGTGGAGTATTTCTCTTTTGCCTCATTCAGCTTCTCGCTGAAATATGCAATCAGCCTGTCTTCTTGGCTCAAGACTGCTCCTATGCAAACCCGCTTGCATCACATTTTACCTAAAATGTTTTCTGAAAATCTGGGAACACCAACACCGATTTCTCTATAATCTTTCGTTTCAACAAATTGAAACTCTTCTCAGCCTCTTCCGTCCAGTGAAAAGATTTATGTCTTTTCTTCACTGTATCCATCATGGCTGCACTAATTCCGCTAAAATTTCTAATGAATTTTTGGTAGAAACTAGCTAAACCATGAAAACTTCTCACCTCAAATATGTTCCTCGGTGATGGCCAATTCTTGATTACCTCCACCTTATCTGGATCCATCCTCAACTCATTTGCAGATATAACAAAACCCAAGTAAATGAGTTTTGTCTTCATGAATGAGGACTTCTTCATGTTTATCAACAGCTTCTCTTGCTGTAGCTTCTTCATCACAATAGCCAAATACTTCAAGTGTTCAGCCTTTGTCTTGCTGAAAACCAATATGTCATCCAGATACATGATGACAAATTTCTCGATGAACTCCTTCAGGACTTCATTCATCAACCTCATAAAGGTACTTGGTGCATTCGTCAAGCCAAACGACATGACAAGCCATTCATACAAACCTTCATTTGTCTTGAATGTTTTTTTCCATTCGTCACCTTCTCTCATACGAATCTGATGATATCCACTCTTCAAATCTATCTTTGAAAAAAAATTTGCTCCACTTAAGGAATCCGTTAGATCATCCATTCTTGGCAATGGGAATCTATACCTGATAGTTATCTTTTTTATCACTCTTGAGTCGGTACACATTCTCCAACCTCCATCCTTCTTTGGACTAAGCACTGTCGGAACAACACACGGACTCAGGCTTTCCCTGACTAATCCTTTTTCCAACAACTCCTGGACCTGCTTCTTGACTTCTTCGTTCTCCTGCGGCATCAACCTGTATGCGGCTTTGTTTGGAAAACTAGCTCCTGGTATGATATCAATGTGGTGAATCACGCTCCTCATTGGTGGTAACGAACAAGGTAGTTCATCCACTACAATATCAGTGAACTCTTCCAGCAGTTCCTGAACTTCATCTGGTAAATCATCCACTCTTGTGCTAGTCAGAACAATTCTCGGTTTTCTGACCACAAAGAATTGTGGATCCTCCTTCTTCTTAACTTCTGTAAGAAGTTCCTTCCCACTCATGAGGAGTACTATGTTGTTCACTCCCAGCTTCACCTCTTTATATTCAATTGGACACAACATGTGAGTTCTCCCATTCTTTTTCAGGGTATAGGTGTTCATCCTCCCATCATGAATTACATTTCTATCATATTGTCATGGTCTACCCAACAAAAAATGACAGACATCCATAGGAATAACATCACATAGAATCCTATCATTATATCCTCCTATCTTAATGTCAACTAAGCACTGTTTAGTGACATTTACCTGATGTTCCTTCTGTAGCCATGAAACTTCGTATGGACTTGGATGATCAGTTGTCTCTAGCTCCAGCCTCTCCACCATCTCGGTTGAAACGAGATTATCGGTGCTTCCACTGTCCACGATGACTTTGCATGCCCAACCTTTTGTCTTGCAAGAAGTCCTGAAAAGACTGTTCCTCTGTGCTTAACTTTCCTTCTCTTTCTCTAACGTCAAAAGGAATTTTCGCATCACCAACGATCTTCCGCCTTCAGCGTACTCTACCTCAACATCTCGCCTTTGTGCCTCGGCGATGTGAGTCTCTCCTCCATCCTTCTTTCTATCTGGACAATCGACTGACTTGTGTCCATCTTTTCCACATGTGAAGCATGTGATTACTTCACCTCTTCCTCTTCCTCTACCTATGGTATGAGGAAACCTATTATTATCAGCATAACCTCCTCTATGCTCAGTATGTTGTCCTCTTTGCTCAACATATCGCCCTCTTTGTGAGATTCCACCTCTCTCTGTCTGAGTCTGAGGTTTCTTCCAGTCATCCTTGGGCTTCTGGTATTTATCTTGGGAAACTGACTTGCCTTTGGGCTGACTCCTCCCTCTGCCTCTCTGACTTTGTTTATGGCTCAACTTATCCTCAGCTTTCAAAGCTAATTAGTAAGCATCATCCACTATTCGGATGGTTGCCAAATTTAGTTCATCCTGAATTTCATACCTCACGCCATTCATGTACCTGGCCACCTTTTCGTCATTTATTTCGCGATGACCTGCCCTGATATTTAACCTGTAAAATTCTTCAGTATACTCCTTCACTGTCATCAGCTTCTGTCTCAGGTTCTGCATCCTCCTGAACAGAGAAATTTGATAATCCCTGGGAATAAATTTTTCCTTCATCTTGGCTATCATCGTGTCCCAACTCTTAATTTTCTGTTTGCCTTGGCAACACCTATCAGCTTGCAGTTCATCCCACCATAGTGTTGCATGTCCTTTTAATCTTATGAAAACATGTCTGACCTTCTTATCATCTTCGATATCTTCATAATCGAAGTAAGTGTCAAGAGCTCTAATCCAGTCTAGCAGCTCTTCTGCATCCAGACTCCCTTCATAAGTTGGAATGTCCATCTTTGTTTTCGAACTCATCCAAGCGATAGCCTTAATTAAACACTCATTGGCTGCATCTTCTACTGGGATTTCTTCTTCTTCATGTCCAACATTACCTTCATCTTCAGATTCATTGATATCTCCTGCATCAACGTTTCGCCTTTGCCTTATCTCCATGTCCTCCATTCTGGCATGAAGATTTCGCATTACTCTTTCCACGTCTAGATTCTGTACTTGGATACCTCTGTCTCTGGACACTTCCCTATCCTCCCCCGGATCGGGTGATTGTCTACCTCTTCTCCTTGGCGGCATGGTGAATTCTCCTTTTTCTCTGCTACAAAAATCAAAGAAACTTTTCTATGCTCTGATACCACTTGACGTGTGTATCAGAGTGCTTTCTTCCTCTTTCTCCCTCTATCTGAAGTATACAAACAGAGACAAGCTCTAATACCACTTGACGTAGGCGCGCTCCAACCATGGGCACATCCGCTCTCATAGGATCTTCTTCTTCTTGGCCTGAAGAACTCCAAGGTTCTTCTATTTCCCTATCGGGAAATTTGCTCCCACAGTTCTCTCGTGCGATCCCCCTTCATTGATTTGTCGAGGAATCATAACTCGTGACTTCATGAGTTCAAAGGTTGAACATCGGGCCCTTGGATCCCCGAGACCCAATGGTCAGTCAACTCATTGACTTTTCTCGGAGGGATTTCGCTACTCGCAACCTCGCAGGTTGAACTATCAATTTTTCACCCTCTTGTTCCACGAATTCAACGGAATGCTGGCTCTATCTCCAAGCAACGCGTGTCCACCTGTCGACCATGCGGGTGCCACCTTATACTCTACCACACATCCACACAAATTTTCTCTCGGCAATTTGTGACTCGCAAGTCCTAACGCCAAATGCTTTGGGACTTCTCGCGGCGAGATCCCGAGGACTGGTGCCACCTGTATTCCACTCACACTCCGCTATGGCCCACACTGCTCTCTAGCTGTTGGTATATCGCCTCTCGCAACCTCGCGATCCCCATGGCCAAACTCTCGAACTTTTTCTTGCGAGGTCCTGAGACACGATCCAATGCGCGTATCCAACGGTCCTCCTACGATCCGGATCCAATGACTATCCTTCTCTCGCTTCTCGCGTCCTCGCGACTTGCGATGCCCAATCCTTGGGCTTTCACCCTGCGAAATCCTGAGTTCGCGACATCTCTAGATCTCTGCTACCTGTCCTTCTCAGATGGATGGCTCACAGCCTCTCGCCACTTCCCTGCTTCGTGACCTTGCGTCTCGTGACTTGCGAGGCTCAACCCTTTGGCTTTCACCCTGCGAACTCCCGAGTTCGTGAGATCCTTAGATCTCTACCGCCTATCCTTTATAGATGGACGGCTCACAACCTCTCACCACTTCGCTGCTTCGTGACTTGGACTACCCAATATTTGGGTTCTCAACCGGTGAACTCCCGAGTTCGCGAGATCACCAATCTCTGCCACCTTCCTTCTACAGATGGACGACTCCTGGCCTTCTCCTGAGCTTCAAACTCTTCGGACCTTCGCGCCATAACCTCCCTGCACCTCTGCAATATTCGATGATCCTCGGAACTTCACGAAATCTCCTCAGAGGATTTTGACCATTCGTTCTTCCTTTTGTAACTCCACGAATTGAAGAAAGAGTATCTCTCTACGAGATTCTTCCGCCGCTTCGCCAACCTGCGACGCTTCTCTCCGACTTCTGAAAGCAGCTTCCTTTGACTTCAGTCACACTTATCTGCATTGTTCTTCAGCCACTCAGAGGCTTATCCTTCCTGATCTTTGCTGAACTTCTTCAACCTCAACGAGGTTCTTTTCACGCACTCCTTGCGACAAATCTTCAATCACGTCTAAGTGTTGAAGTTCTTTGACTCTGCGTACACTTGCAGCAGCAGTCTCCCAAAGATTATACTCAGTTTCACGACCGAAACTTCCTTCCTTAGTCTACACACTCCTTGCACGGCTCGATGCCTTACTGCACCTTCACAATGAATGAGAACAAAAGACATCTCTCTGAGCCTTCTGTCAACGCACTCCCTTGCGGACGACTTCAACTACACTCCTTGCAGGAATCCTTGCTCAAGCAGAGAAACGATTGTAACTCATTCACTTCCTCTCAAATTTCTATATTAACACATGAAATCATACGCATGACATAACAACAAATTCCTTACAGGAAGAAATATTCATAAGCAGAGCATTCAACACACATACACAGAGAACAACACAACATCCATGAATCTGAATCAACTTCTTCTATTAATTCAATATCTATACATGGGTGTTCTTCTACAACTCTATGTTATTCTCCTATGCTCTCTATTCTTTTTTTTTATTTTTCCTATTGCTAATGTTACAATGATACAAATGAGGGTGTCTATGTTCGGTTTTCCCTCTTCTTTCTAGAACTATCTAATCTAGTATTTAATTCTATCTACCTGCAACTACTACTATAAATGCCTCTGTCTATCTCAGATGAGAGCGTATGGCTCGAGGTCTGATTACATTCTTACCAAGGCGCCAAATTAAATGATCTCATTTATGTTTAGTGCATCATCTTCAAGAGAAAATTTAAAAATTCAAAAACTTGCACTGGACGTCTTCCAGCTGTCTCCTGCTTCCACATTGGTTTTGCTTGTCGTGAGGGATGCTCCTGCATCAGGTTGTCATTTACTTATTGCCTAAAGTTTGAGGGAAAAATCTATGGTATCGATAAGGCTTGTAATCGATTGGTTTAGGGGGTTGGTGGGGGGCAATAGTTAGTGGAGGGTTCTTGGGAGCTCCTAGAACCTCTTCAGAACTGGTTCAGGAGTCTATCCCTCAGACTGGACTGAAACATGATATATTTTTCAATTCAGTTGAGTTTATACCCACATTCGCAGGGGCTGTAGCTCTTGAAGAGGTCCATGTTTCCTTGGATAACTCAATCGAATAGGTTTTAAATCAGACAGAGACCTCATATGTCTGCCTAGAGTAGGGACAAATGAGTCTTGTATTGAGTTCGAAGGGATGTATAGAGCTGGGTGAATAGAGTTGTGGAGTTCGAGAATTCCCGACTGAAATATGTAGTTTGTTTAACTTAATTTCCTTGAGTACAGGGACAGATATTCAAGGTGGGAATCTTGTGAGACTAGAAACCCCACCCTTAATTGATTTAGATCAGGCAGGGGATTCGATTGTTTTAGTAGAACAGGGCCATAAAAGTCTTTTGTTATGCATGGGGGTTTCTAATGCATTGGGAGAATAGAGCTATGGGGGGGGAAAGGAGCTCTCATTTGAACTGTCTGAGGTTGAAGAAGAAATCGTTGACCACGTGTCGTCCTATAGAGAGATCCTCAGTAGAAAGCCTTTGTCGATTCTAGTTGGAAGGGAGAGTTTTCAAAAACCATTTGAAAAGCCAGGCTTAGAAGTGTCTCCTTTGAATCCTATTTGCCACTTTATGAGGGGCCCAAAAACTATGAAAAAGGGGCATTTCATGGGGGTCTCGAAATGGACTACTCACCCTTAAAGACTAGGAGTGAAAGGAGGCTAGGGAACGAGAAGCAGATTGGTGAGACTAATTCTTACACAGTGGTTGATGGACGTGTTAAAATATGGTTATGGTCACCCTAAATGTGAGAGGAGTGGGGGGAATATCCAAGTACCTAGCCCTAAAAAGACTTCTAGATTTAGTGAAACCTGACATTATGCTTATACAGGAAACTATGGTGGGGGTGGAAAACACAAGGGATATTTTTGGTAAACTGTTACCACACTGGTTTTTCTGTGGAGTGGATTCCACAGGTCTCTTTGGTTGGCTGATCTCATCATGGAATCCAAGGAAAGATGATTTTTCTTCTTACCTGATTCCTGTAGGGATACTGTTGGAGGGACGTGTAAAAGACCTAGATAGAGATTTGAAGGTGATCAACTGCTACGAGTCGTATTCTAATAGAGATGCCTTTTGGGAGGAGATAAATAATGATGGAACTCTAAAACAACAAAATGTAATCTTGTGAGGTGTTATCAACTTTACTGCCTCTTTTAGAGAGTTGTGGGGTGATCATGCTAGAGTGGATTCTTTACAGAATTACTTTAGCATGTTGATACGAGAGGAGGGGATGGTGGATGTGGAACCTTTAAAATCGTTTCCTACTTGGAGAAATGGTAGAAGAGGCCAGGAGTTCATTGCCAAGAGGTTGGATTGTTTTTTTTTTTTTTTTTTTTTTTTTT
>SNQJ01S0085059.1:106021-124740 GCA_010110895.2 Picea sitchensis
CCTGCCCAATTGGACTTGACATAAGTTACAAAATATGGCTCATCTAGCCAAATAGAATTGAACTTAAAGGGATATCTAACCACCCTACTTTATATTTCCAAATGTAGAATTATTGGCAAGTGGTCAGATATCTTTGCATTACAAATTACATATCTATATCTAAAATATGCAGAGGCGAGCTCCTTAGAAAAAAAAAAAAAAAAAAACAATCCAACCTCTTGGCAATGAACTCCTGGCCTCTTCTACCATTTCTCCAAGTAGGCAACGATTTTAAAGGTTCCACATCAACCATCCCCTCCTCTCGTATCAACATGCTAAAGTAAGTCTGTAAAGAATCCACTCTAGCATGATCACCCCACAACTCTCTAAAAGAGGTAGTAAAGTTGATAACACCTCACAAGATTACATTTTGTTGTTTTAGAGTTCCATCATTCTTTATCTCCTCCCAAAAGGGCTCTCTATTAGAATACGACTCGTAGCAGTTGATCACCTTCAAATCTCTATCTAGGTCTTTTACACGTCCCTCCAACAGTATCCCTACAGGAATCAGGTAAGCAGAAAAATCAGCTTTCCTTGGATTCCATGCTGAGATCAGCCCACCAGAGAGACCTGTGGAATCCACTCCACAGAAAAACCAGTGTGGTAACAGTTTACCAAAAATATCCCTTGTGTTTTCCACCCCTACCATAGTTTCCTGTATAAGCATAACGTCAGGTTTCACTAAATCTAGAAGTCTTTTTAGGGCTAGGTACTTGGAGATTCCCCCCACTCCTCTCACGTTTAGGGTGACCATAACCATATTTTAACACGTCCATCAACCACTGTGTAGCAATTAGTCTCACCAATCTGCTTCTCGTTCCCTAACCTCCTTGCACTCCTAGTCTTTAAGGGTGAGTAGTCCATTTCGAGACCTCCATGAAATGCCCCTTTTTCATAGTTTTTGGGCCCCTCATAAAGTGGCAAATAGGATTCAAAGGAGACACTTCTAAGCCTGGATTTTCAAATGGTTTTTGAAAACTCTCCCTTCCAACTAGAATCGACAAAGGCTTTCTACTGAGGATCTCTCTATAGGACAACACGTGGTCAATGATTTCTTCTTCAACCTCAGACAGTTCAAATGAGAGCTCCTTTTCCCCCCCATAGCTCTATTCTCCCAATGCATCAGAAACCCCAATGCATAACAAAAGACTTTTATGGCCCTGTTCTACTAAGACAATCGAATCCCCTGCCTGATCTAAATCAATTAAGGGTGGGGTTTCCAGTCTCACAAGATTCCCACCTTGAATATCTGTCCATGTACTCAAGGAAATTAAGTTAAACGAACTGCATATTTCAGTCGGGAATTCTCGAACTCCACAGCTCTGTTCACCCAGCTCTACACATCCCTCCGAACTCAATACAAGACTCATTTGTCCCTGCTCTAGGCAGACATATGAGGTCTATGTCTGATTTAAAACCTATTCGATTGAGTTATCCAAGGAAACATGGACCTCTTCAAGAGCTACAGCCCCTACGAATGTGGGTATAAACTCAACTGAATTGAAAAATATATCATGTTTCGGTCCATTCTGAGGGATAGACTCCTGAACCAGTTCCGAAGAGGTGCTAGAAGCTCCCAAGAACCCTCCACTAACTACTACCCCCCACCAACCCCCTAAACCAATCGATTACAAGCCTTATCGATATCATAGATTTTTCCCTCAAACTTTAGGCAATAAGTAAACGACAACTTGATGCAGGAGCATCCCTCATGACAAGCAAAACCAATGTGGAAGCAGGAGACAGCTAGAAGACGTCCAACGCAAGTTTTTGAATTTTTAAATTTTCTCTTGAAGTTGATGCACTAAACATAAATGAGATCATTTAATTTGGCACCTTGGTAAGAATGTAATCAGACCTCGAGCCATACGCTCTCATCTGAGATAGACAGAGGCATTTATAGTAGTAGTTGCAGGTAGATATAACTAAATACTAGATTAGATAGTTCTAGAAGGAAGAGGGAAAACCGAACATAGACACCCTCATTTGTATCATTGTAACATTAGCAATAGGAAAAAAAGAAAAAAAAGAATAGAGAGCATAGGAGAATAGTAGAGAGTTGTAGAAGAACACCCATGTATAGATCTTGAATTAATAGACGAAGTTGATTCAAATTCATGGATGTTGTGTTGTTCTCTATGTATGTGTGTTGAATGCTCTGCTTATGAATATTTCTTCCTGTAAGGCATTTGTTGTTATGTCATGCGTATGATTTCATGTGTTAAGATAGAAATTTGAGAGGAAGTGAATGAGTTACAATCGTTTCTCTGCTTGAGCAAGGATTCCTGCAAGGAGTGGAGTTGAAGTCATCCGCAAGGGAGTGCATTGACAGAAGGCTCAGAGAGAGATCTTGTGTTCTCATTCATTGTGAAGGTGCAGTTAGGCATCGAGCCGTGCAAGGAGTGCATAGACTAAGGAAGGAAGTCTCAGTCATGAAACTGAGTAGAAGCTTTGGGAGACTGTTGTTGCAGGTGTGCGCAGAGTCAAAGAACTTCAACACTTAGACGTGATTGAAGATTTTCCGCAAGGAGTGCATGCAAAGAGCCTCGTTGAGGTTGAAGAAGTTTAGCAAATATCAGGAAGGATAAGCCTCTGAGTCGCTGAAGAAAAACGCAGATAAGTGTGACTGAAGTTGAAGGAAGCTGCTGTCAGAAGTCGGAGAGAAGCGTCACAGGTTGGCGAAGCGGCGGAAGAATCTTGTAGAGAGATACTCTTTCTTCAATTCGTGGAGTTACAAAAGGAAGAACGGACGGTCGAAATCCTCTGAGGAGATTTCGTGAAGTTCCGAGGATCATTGAATATTGCAGAGGTGCAGGGAGGTTATGGCGTGAACGTCCAAAGAGTTTGAAGCTCAGGAGAAGGCCAGGAGTCGTCCATCTATAGAAGGCAGGTGTCAGAGATCGGTGATCTCGCAAACTCAGAAGTTCAGACCCAAGTATTGGGTAGTCCAAGTCACGAAGCAGCGAAGTGGCGAGAGGTTGTGAGCCGTCCATCTATAAAGGACAGGTGGCAGAGATCTAAGGATCTCACGAACTCGGGAGTTCGCAGGGTGAAAGCCAAAGGGTTGAGCATCGCAAGTCGCGAGACACGAGGTCACGAACCAGCGAAGTGGCAAGAGGCTGTGAGCCATCCATCTGAGAAGGATAGGTAGCAGAGATCTAGAGATCTCGCGAACTCGGGAGTTCACAGGGTGAAAGCTCAAGGATTGGGCATCGCAAGTCGCGAGGACGCGAGAAGCGAGAGAAGGATAGTCGTTGGATCCGGATCGCAAGAGGACCGTTGGATACGTGCGTTGGATCGTGTCTCGGGACCTCGCACGAAAAAGTTCGAGAGTTTGGTCGTGGGGATAGCGAGGTTACGAGAGGCGATATCCCGACAGCTAGAGAGCAGTGTGGGCCATAGTGGAGCGTGAGTGGAATACAGGTGGCACCAGTCCTCGGGATCTCGCCGCGAGAAGTCCCGAAGCATTTGGCGTTAGGACTCGCGAGTCGCAAAGTGCCGAGAGAAAAATTGTGTGGACGCATGGCAGAGTATAAGGTGGCACCCGCATGGTCGACGGGTGGACACGCGTTGCTTGGAGATAGAGCCAGCATTCCGTCGAATTCTCGCATCTCGGGAGTTCGTGGAACAAGAGGGTGAAAAATTGATAGTTCAACCTGCGAGGTTGCGAGTAGAGAAATCCCTCCGGGAAAAGTCAACGAGTTGACTGACCATCGGGTCTCGGGGATCTAAGGGCCCGGTGTTCAACCTTTGAACTCGTGAAGTCACGAGTTCTGATTACTCGACAAATAAAGGAAGGGGGATCGCACGAGAGAACTGTGGGAGCAAATTTTCCGATAGGGAAATAGAAGAACCTTGGAGTTCTTCGGGCCGAGAAGAAGAAGATCCCGTGAGAGAGGATGTTCCCATGGTTGGAGCACGCCTACGTCAAGTGGTATTAGAGCTTGTCTCTGTTTGTATACTTCAGAAAGAGGGAGAGAGAGGAAGAAAGCACTCTGATACACACGTCAACTGGTATCGGAGCATAGAAAAGTTTCTTTGATTTCTGTAGCAGAGAAAAAGGAGAATTCACCATGGTGCCAAGGAGAAGAGGTAGACAATCACCCGATCTGGGGGAGGAAAGGGAAGTGTCCAGAGACAGAGGTAGGCAAGTACAAAATCCAGACATGGAAAGAGTAATGCGAAATCTTCGTGCCAGAATGGAGGACATGGAGATAAGGCAAAGGCGAAACGCTGATGCAGGAGATATCAATGAATCCGAAGATGAAGGTAATGTTGGACATGAAGAAGAAGAAATCCCAGCAGAAGATGCAGCAAATGAGCGTTTAATTAAGGCTATCGCTCGGATGAGTTCGAAAACAAAGATGGACATTCCAACTTATGAAGGGAGTCTGGATGCAGAAGAGCTGCTAGACTGGATTAGAGCTCTTGACACTTACTTCGATTATGAAGATATCGAAGATGATAAGAAGGTCAAACATGTTGTCACAAGATTAAAAGGACATGCAGCACTGTGGTGGGATGAACTGCAAGCTGATAGGTGTTGCCAAGGAAAACAGAAAATTAAGAGCTGGGATAGGATGATAGCCAAGATGAAGGCAAAATTTATTCCCAGGGATTATCAATTTTCTCTGTTCAGGAGGATGCAGAACCTGAGACAGAAGCTGATGACAGTGAAGGAGTATACTGAAGAATTTTATAGGTTAAATATCAGGGCAGGTCATCGCGAAAGAAATGACGAAAAGGTGGCCAGGTACATGAATGGCCTGAGGTATGAAATTCAGGATGAACTAAATTTGGCAACCATCCGAATAGTGGAGGATGCTTACCAATTAGCTCTAAAAGCTGAGGAGAAGTTGAGCCATAAACAAAGTCAGAGAGGCAGAGGCAAGAGTCAGCCCAAAGGCAAGTCGGTTGCCCAAGATAAATACCAGAAGCCCAAGGATGACTGGAAGAAACCTCAGACTCAGACAGAGAGAGGTGGAACCTCACAAAGAGGGCGATATGCTGAGCAAAGAGGACAACATACTAAGCAGAGAGGAGGTTATGCTGATAATAATAGGTTTCCTCATACCAGAGGTAGAGGAAGAGGAAGAGGTGGAGTAATCACATGCTTCACATGTGGAAAAGATGGACACAAGTCAGTCGATTGTCCAGATAGAAAGAAGGATGGAGGGGAGACTCACATCGCCGAGGCACAAAGGAGAGATGTTGAGGTAGAGTACGCTGAAGGCGAAAGATCGTTGGTGATGCAAAGTCCTTTTGACACCAAATAAAGAGAAGGAAAGTTCAGCACAGAGGAACAATCTTTTTAGGACTTCTTGCAAGAGAAAAGGTTGGGCATGAAAAGTCATCGTGGACAGTGGAAGCACCGATAATCTAATTTCAACCGAGATGGTGGAGAGGATGGAGCTGGAGACAACTGATCATCCAAGTCCATACAAAGTTTCATGGATACAGAAGGGACATCAGGTAAATGTCACTAAACAGTGCTTAGTTGACATTAAGATAGGAGGATATAATGATAGGATTCTATGTGATGTTATTCCTATGGATGTCTATCATTTTTTGCTGGGTAGACCATGACAATATGATAGAAATGTAATTCATGATGGGAGGATGAACACCTATACCCTGAAAAAGAATGGGAGAACTCACATGTTGTGTCCAATTGAAGATAAAGAGGTGAAGCTGGGAGTGAACAACACAGTAGTCCTCATGAGTGGGAAGGAACTTCTTACAGAAGTTAATAAGAAGGAGGATCCACAATTCTTTGTGGTAAGAAAACAGAGAATTGTTCTGACTAGCACAAGAGTGGACGATTTACCAGATGAAGTTCAGGAACTGCTGGAAGAGTTCACTGATATTGTAGTGGACGAACTACCTTGTTCGTTACCACCAATGAGGAGAATGAGTCACCACATTGATCTCATACCAGGAGCTAGTTTTCCAAACAAAGCCGCATACAGGTTGATGCCGCAGGAGAACGAAGAAGTCAAGAAGCAGGTCCAGGAGTTGTTGGACAAAGGATTAGTCAGGGAAATCCTGAGTCCATGTGTTGTTCCGACAATGCTTAGTCCAAAGAAGGATGGAGGTTGGAGAATGTGTACCGACTCAAGAGCGATAAAAAAGATAACTATCAGGTATAGATTCCCATTGCCAAGAATGGATGATCTGATGGATTGCTTAAGTGGAGAATTTTTTTTTTCAAAGATAGATTTGAAGAGTGGATATCATCAGATTCGTATGAGAGAAGGTGATGAATGGAAAAAAACATTCAAGACAAATGAAGGTTTGTATGAATGGCTTGTCATGTTGTTTGGCTTGACGAATGCACCAAGTACCTTTATGAGGTTGATGACTGAAGTCCTGAAGGAGTTCATCGAGAAATTTGTCATCGTGTATCTGGATGACATATTGGTTTTCAACAAGACAAAGGCTGAACACTTGAAGCATTTGGCTATTGTGATGAAGAAGCTACAGCAAGAGAAGTTGTTGATAAACATGAAGAAGTCCTCATTCATGAAGACATAACTCATTTACTTGGGTTTTGTTATATCTCTAAATGAGTTGAGGATGGATTCAGATAAGGTGGAGGTAATCAAGAATTGGCCATCACCGAGGAATGTATTTGAGGTGAGAAGTTTTCATGGTTTAGCTAGTTTCTACCGAAAATTCATTAGAAATTTTAGTGGAATTAGTGCAGCAATGATGGATACAGTGAAGAAAAGACATAAATCTTTTCACTGGATGGAAGAGGCTGAGAAGAGTTTCAATTTGTTGAAACGAAAGATTACAGAGAAATCGATGTTGGTGTTGCCAGATTTTCAGAAAACATTTTAGGTAAAATGTGATGCAAGCAGGTTTGCCATAAGAGCAGTCTTGAGCCAGGAAGATAGGCCGATTTCATATTTCAGCGAGAACCTGAATGAGGCAAAAGAGAAATACTCCACATATGATAAAGAATTCGATGCCATCATACAGGCATTGAAGAAATGGAGGCACTATTTGATTCCGAAGGAATTTGTTTTATATAGTGATAACAATGCATTGAAATATGTGACTCAACAGGAAAAGTTGAATCAGAGGCATGTTAAATGGGTTGAATACATGCAAAATTTCACTTTTGTGATAAAATATATTTATGGTACTGCTAACAAAGTTGTTGATGCTTTGAGCAGGAAGTGTTTGTTGTTGCAGGAGTTCAAAGTCAGGACGTTAGGCTTTGATGATCTTAAGGACATGTATGCAGATGATTCAGACTTTAAGGAGGCTTATGAAGCAACTGAGAATCCAGTTCTCAGAGACAGGAGTTAGTGGATAGAGTACGTGATCCAGGATGGATTGTTGTTCAAAAGAAATCAACTGTGTATTCCAAACTACTCCATGAGGGAGAACTTGTTGAAAGAAAAACATAGTGGAGGATTGGCAGGACATTTTGGCCATGATAATACATTTGCAAAGCTGAGCGAGTCATACTTTTGGCCAGGGATGCAATCATAATTCAAGAAGTTTGTTGACATATGTAGGATTTGCCAGCATTCAAAAGGTAGGAAGCAGAATGCGGGTTTTTATCAGCCATTGCCCATACCTGAGAGGCCGTGGGATGAAATTAGCATGGATTTTGTATTGGGATTTCCGAGGACACAAAGAGGTACTGATTCAATATTTGTGGTAGTTGACAGGTTTTCTAATATGGCACACTTCATTCCATGCCAGAAAACCAGCGATGTGACTCACATCGCAAATTTGTTTTTCAAGGAGATTGTTCGACTTCATGGATTGCCGAAAAGCATAGTTTCGGACAGGGACACAAAATTCATAGGGAATTTCTGGAGAACATTATGGAAGAAGCTGGGAAATAATTTGATGTTTAGTTCTTCTTATCATCCTCACACGGATGGACAAACATAAGTGGTCAACAGAAGTCTGGGAGACTTGTTGAGAAGCTTGGTGACAGAGCACCATAGCAACTGGGATAGCATATTGCCGCAGGCAGAGTTTGCTTACAATGATTCAGTAAATCGGAGCACAGGAAAAAGCCCATTTCAGATTGTATATGGAATGCAACCGAGAGGAGTTTCGGAATTGAGGGATTCAGAACAGACTGATACTAGCAGTGCTAGTGCAAGAGAATTCACTGAAGTGATGAAGGAACTTCATAGCCAGGTGAAGGAGCGACTATTGAATTCAAGTCAGGAGTACAAGAGCAGAGCAGATCAACATCGGAGACAAATTCAATTTGAATTTGGTGATCTGGTTCTAGCACATTTGAGGAAGGAAAGGTTCCCAAGAGGAACATACAATAAGATGAAGATGAAGAAAATTGTGACATGCAAGGTCTTGAAGAAAATGGGACAGAATGCTTATGAAATTGAGTTACCAGATGGGATCGGAATATCTCCGATATTTACTGTTTCAGATTTATACCCATATAAAGATGATGAAGCACGAGAAGAAGGTGATGATCAACCAGAGGTTCAGTGGCAGAAGTAGATGCCAGCTGCAGAGAAGCCACAGATGGAGCAGATATTGAATAAACGAGTGGGTAAGAAAACCATAAGGAAAGAATATTTTGAATATTTGGTCAAGTGGAAGGGACATCCAGTTGAAGATGCCAGCTGGGAGACTGAAGAAGAAATTCTGAAGCATGGAAATACCGTGCAGGAGCTCATGGACAGGATCCCATGCAAATTTTCAAGCGAGGGAGTATGATGCAGGAGCATCCCTCACGACAAGCAAAACCAACGTGGAAGCAGGAGACAGCTGGAAGACGTCCAGCGCAAGTTTTTGAATTTTTAAATTTTCTCTTGAAGTTGATGTGCTAAACATAAATGAGATCATTTAATTTAGTGCCTTGGTAAGACTGTAATCAGACCTTGAGCCATACCCTATCGTCTGAGATAGACAGAGGCATTTATAGTAGTAGTTGTAGGTAGATAGAATTAAATACTAGATTAGATAGTTCTAGAAGGAAGAGGGAAAATCGAACATAGACACCCTCATTTGTATCATTGTAACATTTGCAACAGGAAAAAAACAAATGGAGAGCATAGGAGAATAGCAGAGAGTTGTAGAAGAATACCCATGTATAGATCTTGAATTAATAGAAGAAGTTGATTCAGATTCATGGTTGTTGTGTTGTTCTCTGTGTATGTGTGTTGACTGCTCTGCTTATGAATATTTCTTCCTGTCAGGCATTGGTTGTTATGTCGTGCGTATTATTTCATGTGTTAAGATAGAAATTTGAGAGGAAGTGAATGAGTTACAATCGTTTCTCTGCTTGAGCAAGGATTCCTGCAAGGAGTGCACTTGAAGTCGTCCGCAAGGGAGTGCGTTGACAAAAGGCTCAAAGAGATAGATTTTGTTCTCATTCATTGTGAAGGTGCAGTTAGGCATCGAGCCGTGCAAGGAGTGCACAGACTAAGAAAGGAAGTCTCAGTCGTGAAACTGAGCAGAAGCTTTGCGAGACTACTGCTGCAGGTGTGCGCAAAGTCAAAGAACTTCAACACTTAGACGTGATTGAAGATTTTTTGCAAGGAGTGCATGCAAAGAACCTCGTTGAGGTTGAAGAAGTTTAGCAAATCTCATGAAGGATAAGCCTCTGAGTCGCTGAAGAATAGTGTAGATAAGTGTGACTGAAGTCGAAGGAAGTTGCTGTCATAAGTTGGAGAGAAGCGTCGCAGGTTGGCGAAGCGGCGGAAGAATATCGTAGAGAGATACTCTTTCTTCAATTCGTGGAGTTACAAAAGGAAGAACGGATGGTCGAAATACTCTGAGGAGATTTCGCTAAGTTCTGAGGATCATCGGATCTTGCAGAGGTGCAAGGAGGTTACGGTGTGAAGGTCCGAAGAGTTTGAAGCTCAGGAGAAGGCCAGGAGCCGTCCATCTGTAGAAGGCAGGTGGTAGAGATCGGTGATCTCACAAACTCGGGAGTTCGTCAGTTGAGAACCCAAGTATTGGATAGTCCAAGTCACGAAGCAGTGAAGTGGCGAGAGGCTGTGAGCCATCCATCTATAAAGGATATGTGGAAGAGATCTAAGGATCTCGCGAACTCAGGAGTTCGCAGGGTGAAAGCCAAAGGGTTGAGCATCGCAAGTCGCGAGATCCGAGGTCACGAAGCAGTGAAGTGGCGAGAGGCAATGAGCCATCCATCTGAGAAGGACAGGTAGCAGAGATCTAGAGATCTCGCGAACTCGAGAGTTCACAGGGTGAAAGCCCAAGGATTGGGCATCGCAAGTCGCGAGGATGCGAGAAGCGACAGAAGGACAGCCGTTGGATCCGGATTGCAGTAGGACCATTGGATACGCACGTTGGATCGTGTCTTGGGACCTCGTAAGAAAAAGTTTGAGAGTTTGGCTGTGGGTATCGCGAGGTTGCGAGAGGAGATATACCGACAGCTAGAGAGCAGTGTGGGCCATAGCGGAGCGTGAGTGGAATACAGGTGGCACCAATCCTCGGGATCTCGCCACGAGAAGTCTCGAAGCATTTGGCGTTACGACTCGCGAGTCGCGAAGTGTCGAGAGAAGAGTTGTGTGGACGCGTGGCAGAGTATAAGGTGGGACCTGCATGGTCGACAGGTGGACACGTATTGCTTGGAGATAAAGCCAACATTCCGTCGAATTCTTGCATCTTTGGAATTCGTGGAAGAAGAGGGTGAAAACTTGACAGTTCAACCTGCGAGGTTGCGAGTAGCGAAATCCCTCCGGGAAAAGTCAGCGAGTTGACTGACCATTGGGTCTCGGGGATCCGAGGGCCCAGTGTTCAACCTTTGAATTTGCGAAGTCATGATTTCTGATTCCTCGACAAATCAAGGAAGGGGGATCGCACGAGAGAACTGTGGGAGCAGATTTCCCGATAGGGAAATAGAAGAACCTTGGAGTTCTTCAGGCCGAGAAGAAGAAGATCCTGTGAGAGAGGACGTGACCGTGGTTGGAGCGCACCTACGTCACAACCCCACTAAACTCCCTTCAACCTTCCTTCCTACGTGACAAAATGACCGCACACGTCCTACACAATCCTTCAAAACTGGATCTGAAAACACCTCACTTGTAGGTTGGAATCCTGACTCCAAACCCTCAAAGGGAGCACTGGAAAAATTTTGAGGATTCCCGCCAACCATGAATCTATCTTCCATTAAACTGTCTGAGGGAGGAAAAAAATTATCAGAATTAGAAGAAATTATCTTACCCAGAGGGGAATCATGTTCTAATTCCAAATGAGGAATATGTTCGAAAGATGAATGTTTTTCTTATTCAAGAATGCCGGAAATGCCAAAGTCCTCGCTTCCAACCGCAGTCGCATCCTTTAGTTGTCTTCGACATTGGTATCAAAGGTGACCCATACATTTGCAGTCAAAACACCTTAATAGAGTCCCCAAGTAATCCAGGTGTTGTAGCATGACTATATATCCCCACACCACTTCAATTCCTACTAGTAATCACTCTTGCAAGTCCACCTCAACCAAGATTTTTCCTGAGCGGCTATCAGATCGAGTGATTAACTTTGGATCTATGCTTAGAAATTTCACTAACCTTTCACCACTCTCCTTGAAAGCCTCTAAATTCCATAGGAAGAGTGGCCATCTAGGAAAAATTATTCAGAGATGTCTGAATCGAAAGGTTTCCTTATCTGGGTTAAAGGCGCAATGCCACTTTTTTAGTATCAAACTACCTCCCTTTACCAACCACACATGTTTGAAAATTTTCTTTGCGTCCTCCTGGGTATTGAAAATAAAGAAATACAATCCTTTAATAAGGATGTATACTTCTGAAGAATAACCCAGACCTGAGCACCAAGTGTCTTCCACCCAACTCAAAATGTCCCTAGCTCCCAATGCCCTATAGCTGAACTTTCCTACCAAACCACGCGTAGAAAGGAGGCTAATCTCTTTCATCCCTATGTCTTTTCCGAGAGTGACTCTTGGCCTTTTTAATTAGCTTTCCAAGACTTTGTACTGGTCTTATTTTATACCTCCTTCCTAGTTCTGTGCTCTGCGCCAACTACCAAAATCCACCTTCCTCCTAGATTCCTCCACTATCTCGCACAATTCCACTAGCTCCCTTAGCGGATGAAGCTTAGCCCTGGCCTTAATATTTACTAAACTTGTTTGAAGAGAATCTCTTGTATTATTCGACCTTTCTATATTACTCTCATACAAACAACTAACCTATTTGTCTGCCAAATCCTGTGGAGTATAGTCCGAATGAAGGTTGGGTGGTGATCCTCCCCAAACCTCACTCTTCTCAATGTATCCATTACATGTATTATTTAATCCCCTATCCTTTGCAAACTTTAATCCCTCTTCCTTTAAACCTACCACTGTTATGCCATTTGTCCCCCTTACCTCTTCCTGTACCCTTGCATGTTTATACCTTTGTAGGTCTTCCTTGTAGACTTCGTCAGGTTGTAGTAGACCCCCCCGACTCCACCACTTATCCTCTTCCATATGATCTAGAAACACCACCACCTCACCTGCCATTATTGTCCTAGTTTCAGAACCTCACTACTCTAAAACTTGCCTATTCCAATTAGTATCGATACACATAGGAGAAGTCCACTAAGTCAAGGCTCCCATGCAAGAGATTGCACAGCCTCCAAACCATGGCGACTACCTGGTTCAGGCCAAACCCTAACCTCCAGGCCCCAAGTAAATTGGATGTTTTATTTTACCTGTACATGCGAAGGTGATTGTCTTTGCAATGGAAATTATAGAGAGTATACTATACAGTAAGATTTACACACCATTAATGATATCATCTTGTGATCAACAGTAACACCCTACATTGTGATATATCCAAACCCAGTCCTTCTCAACACTGAATCCTTCTTTGAAGTTGTGGACTCTGAAATTTTATCTATGTAAATAGTCCCTTGTATTACTTTGACTGATGGAAATTTTATCTATGTGAATAGTGCTTTGCATCGCGTTGACTTGTGGTTATTATTGTAAAATTTTGAAACCTCAACCCGGTTTCAAGTCTTATTGAGAAACATAGTTAAATTCCCAACCCGGATTGCACATTTACTACTGCAGATTAGTAAGCATGAAATTAAATGTTCATAACTGAAACACAATAACTCTGCTATAGAAAAATAAATCACACAGAGAGAAAATTCAACATAGATATTTGGTCTACAAATTGAGACCCTGGAAAACCCCACTAAGGGGAAAACTAGTGAGAGGAGGATTTTATTATTCAGAGAAATGAGAGATATTTATAGCAGTCATATTCAGTAATTAATACACACACTTATCTAGTTTTTCATGCATAAACTCAGCATAGAAAATAGTGCCAAAATTGCTCCTTGATTTATGTGCCAAAAATCTGTACAATATGGTCTCTGTGTTGCTGTTGTACTTTTCCTCGATTTATGTGCTCAAAAATTGCCTTGGAATTCATGCCAAAATCTTCTCATGTGGTCTCTCTCCCACTATACTCTCTCAAGCTCTTGCTCTCTCAAACTCTAGGAATGAATGAATGAGGGTGCCTTAGTCTCTAAGTAGACTTGGTGGAGGAAACTGAAGAGTCATGACTTTTCGGGCAAAGAAGATAGACGTGGGTGATGCTCTGCCCGACAACCTATTTGTCTCCCTAACAGTTAGACCCCTTAGGTGTGGATGCTACTGGAGGCATCACACCTCCTCCCCTATCACCTTGTCGTCTGCCTCCGCGACATCCTCTAACCATGGATTACCTGCACAAATACATGTCAACTTAATTACCAACATGATAATCAAATATCAAATCAATGAAATCCGTAGTGATCCCAAGTCACGGGTTGAACCCCCTCTGATACCATATGTAAATACCCTAAACGTTGGGACTACTAGCAAAGCAAAAAGTGCAATCTTTTTATTTTTTTTTAGGTAGGAAGGTAATGACAAAAATAGTTGAACCACACAACTAACGAGGAACACCACACACACAAATCATGCAACAGACAACAATGACTTAACATTAGCACATTAAGAAAATGGGTGAAACATGTGGAAATCAAGGATAGATAGAAATGACTACCTTCCCAACAAAAACATGAGGACGCCTACAAGCTAAGGGACAACATCCACACTCCTGACACAACATTCTTCACGACCAATAACTAGAACCTCAAGGGTGCGCAAACCCAACGCATGAAGGCGTTACAACCCAAGTGCTAACAACAACTTACAACGATCAACAACACCCACAATGGAAAGCACGGACTCCAACCAAGTTATCATTTGCCACTATCTAATAGGGAATTCCATGACCCCCTCATCTAGAATCATGTTGTCCCGTGGTGATAGACGCGACAATAATCCTGGCGCAACATAGCCTAAATGGACCAAGGACTCAAGAATATCCAGTTCACTACGAGCCGAAATCACTCACAAGAAGATTACACCTACACCCCCAAGCAATAGGTCGACAAGACACCATATGACGTCAGTCAAAAAGAAATTGTGCAAACTATTATATGAATTCACCAACAACCAAACCATTATCTGTTAAACAAGATGTCTAAGTGCGAAGGAGTGATCTATTAGGAAGCTACTAGGTTCATTAAATTTATCATAAGGTGACCTAAGTTAGGCACTGAACAACATCAATAAATGTTGACTAACAATCTTAACATTAAAAGACTATTCAAGCACAATAACCGACCAATATAATAAAAAAAACGCAACATTCTTTAAGTAATTACATACCCTTCTATTAAAAAGGGGTTTTATTAATTCACTTAATCAACCACTTTTACATTTCTATTTGACACTAAACAAGGAAGCCATGGACCCCAAAATGTAACACTTCTAAAGAATTTATCATTTAAACATAAACTAATACTAGACATTAATTGATAAGGATTACCAATCTTTACCCAAGGAACAAATTTTCCTAACTTCTAAGTTAAAAATACACTGCCCAATATGACATTATGAAGCATAGATTAACCACTAATTAGGAATCATCATTATCACTGTATGTATGAAGTGTATAACATGGATAACTAATATTAATATCTGAAACGATTATCTATTGACATCTGATAATGATATCGCCATTGATAGTGATATCTAAAAGAAGTAAATGATAGATCGTTATCATCACAAGAAATAGCTATAAAATAACGTTGTCATAAAAATAAAATAAAATAAGAAGTTTTGTTGTAAACATCTACTCCATGCATCATAAAGAATCTCTGTCATGAGTTAAGTATTCATTCTCTGTCACATATTCACCATAAATTTCCTTTACAAAAGAAATTCGCTACTTATTGCTATTAGAACACGGTGGTCCAACCCATTCTGAAATCACGAATTATCATTGATTAACTATAAAAAATGAAGCCATTAAACACGCTCAATAATAAAGAGCAGTCATATAACACACTAACTATTCCATCAAGGGTTCGCTACTAGTCGCTACCAAATAATCATTGGGTATTAAAGCTATCAAGACAACTCGTATTCATTTTGAAGTAGGAAAGGCTAGAGAGAAACATTCAAATAATTATCCTCATCCTTGTTGTTGGAGTTGAGTTTAATTGAATTAAATTAAGGATTAAAATCCTATGAATCCTTTGTAATAGTTAACCTTCTTGAATTCTATTAAAATGGGAATGACAATAATTATGAATATTGTTGTCATATCAATTGGAAAACAACTGTCATAAAAATTGCAAATCGTGGTCAAGGTAAAGGTAATGGTTGACTAGAAAAGGGTAAAACGTAGTCAATACAACATGCAATCGTTTGTTTAAAATACACAGTCAACAAGATATCTCAGTGCAAGAGAATTGTTGTTTAAAGGGAACGCTGGAGAGATATAATTACAAAAACCATAGGTATACGACCACGGGTTTCGCTGGCAAGGGTTCACTAAAAATGTAGGTGTAAAGAACGTATTTCATTGGCATTCAGGGTCACAACAAGAACACAACCAATATGATGTATCACTCGTCGCTTAAACATACACTGAAAAGGCAGATTATATGAAGGCTGGAAACACAGACCAGAATGCGTTGAACTCCGTTTGAAAATATTCTATGCTTCTATCGCTATGGGTCTTATGTTTATATGTCTATTAAGTAAAAAAGAAACTATTAAAGGGGTTGTTGATAACACTGTTATAAGAAAAATAATGACGTTTCCATAAAAACAGAATGCAGATATATAACCATCTGATAACGCAGACAAAAATAACAACTAATAGTGCTAAAAAAATGACAAATTTTCATTGCAGAAGGGTAATTTCATCATCTAAAGCATGGCAAGGTCGCAGTCCAATAAGAGGGTAAATCGCTGACTGTAAAGTGGTAAATCATAGAGTTTAAAAAAAAATGCAGAAGGTATTAGCGAGTTTTAGAGAGGAATGGTCATGCTAGCAGAATCGCTCAATCACAAGAAGGCGCAATGACAATCAATCAACCCAGAACAACAACAGGGGTAGACAGCTGGATAAACCATCCTTCGCTCATCATCCATGCACATAAAAGAAGGGCATTAGGATCTATAGGTCTATTAACACCGAAGTGACGACCGTCGATCCAACTCATGGCCAACTTCTCAGGCATGGATTGATTATCTAGGGATGAGGATGAAAGATAAAACACAACTCTTCACATAATCAATAAAATAAACACAACAATCATAGCATTCAAGGATAGATCCAAGGGAATCAATTCAAGAAACGAGCGTAATGCTATGATAATATTGAGTTCTCAGTTAAAATTCTAAGTAACCACCTATCTTTACACAATAACAGTACAAAAATGAAAGTGCAAGATCAATAGTAATCTACCATGCAATATAAAAGCTTGCATACCGTATCCCAAGGTGACATCTCTGAGTTGTTGTCCCATGCGCTCTGTTCTTCTCCCGCTTGTCAACCAATGTGACTTCACCGGTACCTCCCAGCCAACGCTAGGGGTACTCTTATTTCCCCTTAGCCCCCCGAACTGCAAAGGGGCCATGCACTCTAAACCAAAGAACAACTAGCAAGTAGGTCACCTCGAAAGGTTGAGTTACCACTCGTACCCAAGCTAGGAATCCCAACTCCCACAAGATAATTCACTCAAGTCAAAAATTCCACGGTGTAACATTACGCAAAAAATATCAGATCCATCCTCCTCCTCCTCCCTCCTTTATATAGACTTTCTAAGTGATTCCTTCCCAAATTCCCATTTAATTTATTGTTCAATAATTTAATTCAGAAAAATCCTCCCCCGTGCACATGTCACCCATCCCCTTCATTGCACCAGAAATTAATTTCATTAATTATTTAATTACTCCTATTTCCCTCACCCACATAAAATAATTCCTAGAATAACTCCTAGGTGTCCCCATATTCCCTTACACATTTTAATGACTCACGCCCTTACTAAATTCCATTTGAGTTCAATTTAAAAAGTTCTTAAAGGCAAGGTTCCTTACTAAGTTGGTTATTCTTCTTTTTTCTTATGTTTCTCCTTTTTCCCTTAGTTGCCTAATTGTTTTAAGTTCCCCTCTTTTCCCATTTTATCTAAAACTCAAATTAGCAAGTGTAGAAATTACCTTTTCCCCTTTTTCTTTTTAATTAATAAATTTTTAATTAGCATATGTAACAAAACAATCATTTCCTTTTTTTTATAAATTTTATCCCCCAAAGTAATTTGATTTTTTTATAAATTAATTGAATTTCTTAGTATTATTAGTATGATTATTAGTATTATTTATATATTACCACAAGTATCACTTAGACCTAGATTTTATTTTCCTAGGCTAGGCGACATTTTATTAGGGAAACTGTTTTTAAATATTTCTTATCACATTATTAGTTCTAAGGCCATCTAGGTTTATTCACTTATTAGTTAACAATGCGACGTGCCCCTTCAGGATGCACTAGGTTCTCCAAGGGTGCCACTCGCCTCATTCTATTCCCCTTGCGTGACATGCCCTTCAGGATGCACTATGTGCTCCAAGGGTGCCACTTTCCTCTTTTCATTTTTCTTGCATGACATGCCCTTTAGGACACAGTACGTGCTCCAAGGGTGCCACTCACCTCTTGACTCACTTTGTAGACATAAAAAAAACCTAGAGTCAATACTCCATCAGGTGATATTGTGGGAGACTAAGGGTCCCTGAGGAATAAGGCCCCTTCCTTATTGCGTGCCCCTTAGAATCATCGTGAGCGATTGTCACAGTCTTCCCTCATGACATCATGGGTCTTCTCGAACTACGTAATCATTAACCTACAGTTTGAGCGACAATGAGAGTGCTAGTTGGTTTTGGTAGGGTTCTTGTCCACACCTCTCCCTCAACGTCTTTGTTTGTCGTTCATGACCCCTCTACTCCACATGTGAGTCTGGTCGGCAAGCTATCATTAGCATGCATCATCAATGAATCATTTCAGAAATAAAATCCATAATCATAACCTCTAATCGGATGCACATATGTTATATATACAACAATCAAAACCCAATAGTCCTCTCCCTGACTCCATGCAGAGTCCAAGGGTTTCATCTATGCCTCTGCATCCTCGAGGTCCAAAATCCCACACACTCAGGAGAACCTATTCAAAAACACCTGTCTATGTCAATACAACAAAATAACATGTCATCACATCCATAATGCCTCATAATCATAATAAAACGCCCAATAGTATAATAATTTGGATCACTTGCAAGCACGTTTACTCAAAGAATAAGTTCACTTAGTG